>AWOL01S0019388.1:5628-25445 GCA_000715115.1 Nicotiana otophora | reverse complement strand
ATATATATTCGATATTAAATATTGAATATTAAAATTTAGGTCACAATTCTATAATAAAATTTAGAAAGCATTGTCTTATATATTCTTTTTAACATCCTTTTGTCTCTAATATCTATTTAATTTTTTTTTAAAAACAATATGTTGCGCCCACTTAGCCCGTTTAGCCCGCGGGCCGGTCCCTACAAAAAGCATGTTTAGGCCCGGGCCCATTTAATTTGGGACCGGCCCGAGACTGGGCCCGGGACTGGCCCACTTGCCAGCCCTACCCTGAATATTCCCGACATCAACCAACAAAATGCCCAAAACCCAACACCTCCTCAAAACACACAAAACCAGCACCCGCAAAATCCTCCCGCACCTTATCAATACGCCATGCCTCCGCAAAATCCTAATCTTCCACCAGTACCAACTCCTCCACAACATCATCATCATCCGACCCAGTACCCACAAACTACCACCCACCACACTCCTCAAATTGCACCACAACCTACTCCTGATCCCTAAAACTCAACCAATGATCACCACTACACCCAAATCCCTAGAGTTTACCAAAGTAACCCCATATACGTGGAAACCTTACCCCACACTTCACAACAAACCCCGTATATATCGGAATCCGCCGAGAAGGACCTGATCATCAAGAACATGGCGAAAGAACTTAAGAAGCTTACAAGTTGAGTCCAAGGTATTGAAGGTGGTAAAGGCATCAAAGGTTTAAACTCTGAGGATTTATGTATTCAACCGGATGTAGAACTGCCAGAGGGTTACAAAGCTCCTAATTTAGAAATGTTCGGCGAGACAGGTGATCCAAAGGTACATCTAAGGACGTATTGCGACAAGCTCGTAGGGGTTGGTAAAGATGAAAGAATCCGCATGAAGCTGTTCATGAGGAGCCTCACTGGAGACGCCCTATCCAGGTACATCAGTCAAAATCCAAAGAAGTGGATTAATTGGGTAAGCATGGCGTCAGATTTTATGGATTGGTTCATATTCAACATAGAGAATGCACCAGACGTCTTCTATATTCAGAATCTTAAGAAAAAGCCGACAGAAACTTTTCGCGAGTATGCTACTCGATGGAGATCAGAGGCTGCAAAAGTAAGGCCAGCAATGGAAGAAGAACAAATGAACAAATTCCTTGTTCTGGCCCAGGATACGCAATATTATGAGAGGTTGATGGTTATTGAAAATCATAAATTCTCCGACATCATCAAATTGGGAGAAAGAATAGAATAGGGAATCAAAAGCGGGATGGTAACAAATTTTGAGGCACTCCAGGCTACGAACAAAGCCTTACAGTCGAGGGGGTAAACGTGATAGAAACTGATGAAGAATGGGACCCGGAGGGGTCAATTGGGCTCATTAGAGGAGAGGATCATCCCAAAATCCCTCCACTCACTCTCACGCCTATTGTGGTACAGATATAGTCACCGATTGAAGTTGAGGTAGCCGCACCGACTCCGTTCGAGGTTGAAGTAACAACGCCCTCAGTTGCACCGACTCCGTTCGAAGTAGAAGTGACCACACCATTCATCTTAATGGTAGCACCCACATTATCCTTTTATTCCAATGCTGTGCCGTGGGACTATACTGCAGAAGCGAGAAGGAAAGGAAAGGGGAAAATGGAAGAAACTGGTGCAGCACAAGGTATGACCAGAACCGGCAGGGCTTACACGCCCGAGCATTTTGGGGGAACAAGTAAAGAAGCCATTTCCAAGCAGCCTATCATTGAAACTGGCCTGGATGATCTTTGGAGAAAGGTGCAAGCAAGGGAGTATTCTGTGGTTGATCATTTGAACAAAACCCCTGCTCAGATATCCATTCTATCACTACTGCAGAATTCTAAGGCACATAGGAATGCGTTGATGAAAGTGTTGAATGGGGCTTATGTACCCAACAACATTACCAGTGGAGAGATGGCCAACATGGTAGGACAGGTATTGGAGAGCCATAAGATCACTTTCCACGAAGATGAATTGCCACCAGAAGGGTTGAGCCATAACAAGGCGTTGCATATCACAGTACAGTGCGAGGACAAATTCATTGCCAAGGTCTTGATAGAAGAGGGTTCAAGTCTCAACATCTGCCCGTTGACTACTTTGAAGAGGTTAGGTAAAGTTTTGCATGAGATACGAGCAGGAGCTATGAACATAAAAGTGTTCGATGGGTCTCAAAGGGCCACAATAGGAGAAACCAACCTCTGCTTACAAATGGGTCCAACTTGGTTTGATGTTGAATTCCAAGTGCTCGACATATCCTGCTCATACAATCTGCTATTGTGATGACCTTGGATATATGCCGCTGGGGATCTAGCATCTACTCTGCATCAGGCTGTGAAGTTAGAATGGAATCATCAGGAGCTGATCATTCATGGAGACGGGAGTAACCCTATTTACACCAACCAGACTGTCCTGGTTGTGGAGAATAGAAGGAAGTTAGGGAGAGAGACTTACCATCACATTGAGCGTGTTAACGCGATCGAGAAGGACAAATGGTGCAGTTGCAAAATAGAAAGCATATTGGCATGGACAGGGTATGAACCGGCAAGGGTCTCGGCAAGAATCTCCAAGGGATCACCAAATTAATATAGTTAAAACGTCACGGCACGACCTTTGGACTGGGATATCAATACACCTGGCACGAGTATCAGAATTGGTCACCACCATGACGTGGTCCTTATTACCCTCTTGAGCAGTCGATACCACATTTGAGCCAATCCTTCCATCAGGCTGATATGATATGTGGATCCGAAGAAGATGAAGCGCTAGCTAGTTTAAGTAATCTATTCTTGGAAGATGAAGACATGGACTGCAGTGTAATAGTTGAGGAGGAGGAGGAAGAAGGCCTCATCATCCAGACAGTGGAAAAGGGAGCTGTTCTCAGGAACTGGACTGCCACACCATCAAGGGCCCGCCGAGTTCCGGGGTAGCCTGGCTACTAGTGTCATTTATTTTGAAAACAATTCTTATGAGCATTTTTAAAATAGTTTCAGTATTTTGTTTTGAAACATTTGTTTGAATCATTAAAAATTGCTTTTGTTTGATATCTTGATAATTATCACTGGTTTGCTATTTTATTATTTATTACTATTCTCTACATTTTTCTCTCTACAATATTACTATTTCTTATCGTGATGAACCAACAACTGTGACATGTAATAAGACAACTCAACATAAGGTTAGAGACTCGAAAGAAATAGAAGAAGAGGATATAATACCAGAGGAAATTGTTAGAGAAGTTGAAGATTTTGAGAACAAGCCTAAGTCCAACCTGGGCGAAACTGAGATAGTCAACTTGGGAGATTCCGAAACAGTCAAAGAAACTCGCATAAGCATTCACCTGTCACCATCAGAGAAAGAACAATACAATCGTTTCCTGATAGAATATGAAGACATTTTCACATGGTCTTATGATGATATGACTGGTTTGAGCATGTCCATAGTGGCTCGTAAACTACCCACCAACCCAATGTGTCCGCTAGTAAAGAAGAATATCAGAAAGTTCAAGCCAGATATGAGTCTAAAAATCAAAGAAGAAGTCACCAAGCAGATCAAAGCTAACGTTCTCAAAGTGGTTGAATATCCAACTTGGTTGGCTAATATCGTGCCAGTTTCGAAGAAGGATGGGAAAGTCAGAGTATGCGTCGATTATCGGGACCTAAACAGAGCAAGTACAAAAGATGATTTTCCGTTACCCAACATACAAATACTGATCGACAACTACGCCAAGCATGAACTCCAATCCTTTGTGGATTTCTTCGCGGGATATCATCAGATCTAGATGGATTAAGAGGATTCCGAAAAGACAGCTTTTATTTCATCGTGAGGGGTGTACTGCTATAAAATGATGCCATTTAGTCTAAAGAATGCTGAGGCCACTTATATGAGGGCCATGACAACTATTTTCCATGACATGATACACAAGGAGATAGAGGTATATGTGGATGATGTCATCATAAAATCCAAGAAAAGTACAAATCACATAGAAGACTTGAGGAAATTCTTTGATCGGCTTCGGAGGTACAATTTGAAACCGAATCCTGCAAAATATGCCTTCGGGGTCCCCGTAGGAAAGTTGTTAAGATTCATCGTCAGCCACCGAGGAATTGAGCTAGACCCATCAAAGGTCAAGGCTATCCAGGATTTGCCACCTCCAAAGAACAAGAAAGAAGTGATGAGCTTCTTGGGACGTCTTAATTCTATCATCCGCTTCATAGCACAATCAACCGTGATCTGTGAGCCAATTTTCAAAATGTTAAAGAAGGATGCCGCAACCAGTTGGACTGAAGGATGCCGGAAAGTTTTTGACAGAATCAAAGAATATTTGTCCACACCGCCAGTCCTGGTCCCGCCAGAACCTGGTAGACCACTGCTACTCTATCTCTCCGTATTAGATGGGGCTTTCGGTTGTGTCTTAGGACAACACGATGAGACGGGAAGGAAAGAACATGCCATATACTATCTGAGTAAGAAGTTCACACCCTACGAAGCACGGTATTCTTTGCTGGAACGCACTTGTTGTGCTTTGACCTGGATAGCCCAGAAACTGAGGAACTACTTCTGTGCCTATACGACATATCTCATATCAAGGATGGATCCTCTGAAGTACATCTTCCAGAAACCTATGCCTACAGGGAAGCTGGCAAAATGGCAGATATTGTTTAGTGAATTTGACATCGTCTATGTGACTCAGAAGGCAGTTAAAGGACAAGCATTAATGGATCATCTTGAGGAAAATCCTGTAGGAGTAGAATACGAACTAGGAAAAACGTATTTTCCTGATGAAGAAGTATCATTCGTAGGAGAAGATGTCGCCGAAGCCGACGACGGATGGAGAATGTTTTTCGATGGAGGCGCAAACTGCAAAGGAGTGGATATTGGAGCCGTTTTGGTTTCAGAAACAGGTCAACATTATCCAGTATCCGCGAAACTCAGATTTTCGTGCACCAATAATATGGCAGAATAT
Source organism: Nicotiana otophora (assembly GCA_000715115.1). Taxonomy (NCBI): domain Eukaryota; kingdom Viridiplantae; phylum Streptophyta; class Magnoliopsida; order Solanales; family Solanaceae; genus Nicotiana; species Nicotiana otophora. Next base: position 20,480 of record AWOL01S0019388.1, on the reverse strand, counting down.
GAGGCTTGCATATTGGGGCTCAATTTGGCCGTTGACATGAATATCCAGGAATTACTGGTAATTGGTGATTCAGATCTTCTGGTACATCAGGTGCAGGGAGAATGGGCTACAAAGAATACCAAGATATTACCGTATCTATATCATGTGCAAGAGATGATGAAGAGGTTCACGAAGATAGAGTTTAGACATGTCCCGAGAATCCAGAATGAGTTTGCAGATGCATTGGCCACTTTGTCCTCCATGATACAGCATCCGGACAAGAATTTCATCGATCCCATTCCGGTAAGGATTCATAATCAGCCAGCTTACTGCGCTCATGTTGAAGAAGAAGCAGACGGGAATCCATGGTTCCATGATATCAAGGAGTACTAGGCAAAAGGAGAGTACCCGGAGCATGCAAATCATACTAAAAACGCACGCTCCAAAGATTGTCCAACCATTTCTTCCAAAGTGGAGGATTTATGTACAGAAGGACTCCAGACCTAGGGTTATTACGGTGTGTTGACGCCAAGGAAGCTTCCAAACTGCTCCAAGAGATACACTCTGGAACTTGCAGACCACACACGAATGGTTTCATTTTAGCCAAGAAGATACTGAGGGCATGTTATTTTTGGATCACTATGGAAACAAACCGCATCAGGTATGTCCAGGAATGTCATTAGTGCCAAATACACGCATATATATGATACGGGTGCCACCAAATGTACTCAATGCAACGAGTGCACCTTGGCCTTTTTCCGCTTGGGGAATGGACGTCATTGGACCAATCGAGCCCGCCGCTTCAAACGGGTACATGTTCATTTAAGTGGCCATAGACTACGTCACAAAATGGGTTGAAGCTGCATCTTACAAAGCTGTAACCAAGAAAGTTATCGTAGATTTTGTCAGAGATTGTATTGTTTGCCGATTCGGGGTTCCAGAGTTCATCATCACCGACAACGCTGCCAAACTCAACGGTGACCAAATGAAAGCTATGTGCGAGACCTTCAAAATCAAGCACCAGAATTCCACAACATATAGGCCTCAAATGAATGAAGCCGTGGAGGCCGCAAACAATAATATCAAGAAAATACTGAGGAAGATGGTAGACAACCACAAGCAATGGCACGAGAAGTTACCATTTTCCTTATTGAGGTACCGTACCACAGTCCACACATCAACCGGGGCAACTCCCTATTTGCTGGTCTACGGTACCGATGCTGTCATTACTGCCGAGGTTAAAATTCCTTCTTTAAGAATTATACAAGAAGCTGAACTCAGTGATGTAGAAAGGATAAGAAACCGCTTTGAACAATTATCTCTCATTGACGGGAAAAGAATGAATGCAATGTGTCATGGTCAACTCTATCAGAATAGGATGTCCAAAGCTTTCAACAAAAGGGTCAAACCTAGACAGTTCGCACCGGGGTAGCTGGTACTAAAGTGGATCTTCCCGCATCAAGATGAAGCCAAAGGGAAATGTTTTCCCAATTGGCAAGGGCCCTGCATGGTTCACGGAGTACTAACAAGAGGAACACTCATACTCGCAGAAATGGACGAGAGGTTTGGCCAAATCTTATCAATCCAGACGCAGTCAAAAGATAATATGTTTAGAATATTTGCATTTCTTCATCTGATGTAACTGAACTACGCGAGACCTGATTCCCGTTTAAGAGGGAATACGTAGGCAGCCCTGTGGGTTCGGTCACAATTCAATAAAATTTTTATTTTCCCCACAACCAGAAGTTGGGGCAGAATTTTGATGAGGACCCTTAAAATTCCAGAGTAAGTCTAGCCAACGTCATCATATGTAGAACGGTCAGAGAATCGCCTAAGTAAACTAGGGCAAAATTTTGAGGAGGACCCTCAAAATTCAAAGGAAGTCGCAATGTCTCTAAAGTTTCACAGTCATTGGTTCATCTAATTTATCCGATATTGAATACTAATGTATTTTAAATAACTACATTCATCATATGCATGCATATTTTTGAAAACTTTATTTTTATGAAACAGCCAGATGCTACCCGTGGTAACTCAAGCAAGACTTCGATACAGAGCAAAGAAAAGCAGGCAGGCGGAGGCACGAACCAACCTTCCCCCGTAAAACTCATGATCGTCCTTTGGGTGCAGGAACAAGAAATATTCTCAAATTCGGGCACACCTCAAAATCACTATCTTTATAACGACAAAGCTGCCAAGCACAAACAGATTTCCAGCTAAGAAATACTCTGCTACTACTTATTATTTGTTCATTGCATAAGACTAAGCATTGTATCCATCTTGCATAAGGCTAAGCTTTGCCTCCTTAATTGCATAAGGCTAAGAACTGCCTTCCCCTGCATAAGACTAAGTATTGTCTCCACCTTTGCATGAGGTTAAGCCATGCCTCCTCAATTGCATAAGGCTAAGCACTGCCTCCCCTGCATGAGACTAAGCATTGTCTCAACCTTTGCATGAGGCTAAGCCCTGCCTCCTCAATTGCATAAGGCTAAGTACTGCCTTCCCCTGCATGAGACTAAGCATTGTCTCAACCTTTGCATGAGGCTAAGCCCTGCCTCCTCAATTGCATAAGGCTAAGTACTGCCTTCCCCTGCATGAGACTAAGCATTGTCTCAACCTTTGCATGAGGCTAAGCCCTGCCTCCTCAATTGCATAAGGCTAAGTACTGCCTTCCCCTGCATGAGACTAAGCATTGTCTCAACCTTTGCATGAGGCTAAGCCCTGCCTCCTCAATTGCATAAGGCTAAGTACTGCCTTCCCCTGCATGAGACTAAGCATTGTCTCAACCTTTGCATGAGGCTAAGCCCTGCCTCCTCAATTGCATAAGGCTAAGCATTACCTTCACCCTGCATGAGACTAAGCATTGCCTCCCGCTTGCATGAGGCTAAGCCCTGCCTCTTCAATTGCATAAGGATAAGAATTGCCTTCCCCTGCATGAGACTAAGCATTGTCTCCCATCTTGCGTAAGGCTAAGCCTTGCTTCCTCCTTGGATGAGACTAAGCATTGTCTCCCATTTCGCATGAGGCTAAGCATTGACTCCCTAATTGCATAAGGCTAAGCTCTGCCTTTCCTTGCATAACACCAAATGCTATGCTACTTGAAATCTAGCATTATTTTCTAGTTTTCTCATGGCTAAGCTCTTCCCCCGATCTTACACAAGACTAAGCTCTGTCTTGTTTNTCCCCTGCATGAGACTAAGCATTGTCTCTATTTTTCATGAGGCTAAGCCCTGCCTCCTCAATTGCATAAGGCTAAGTACTGCCTTCCCCTGCATGAGACTAAGCATTGTCTCAACCTTTGCATGAGGCTAAGCCCTGCCTCCTCAATTGCATAAGGCTAAGCATTACCTTCACCCTGCATGAGACTAAGCATTGCCTCCCGCTTGCATGAGGCTAAGCCCTGCCTCTTCAATTGCATAAGGATAAGAATTGCCTTCCCCTGCATGAGACTAAGCATTGTCTCCCATCTTGCGTAAGGCTAAGCCTTGCTTCCTCCTTGGATGAGACTAAGCATTGTCTCCCATTTCGCATGAGGCTAAGCATTGACTCCCTAATTGCATAAGGCTAAGCTCTGCCTTTCCTTGCATAACACCAAATGCTATGCTACTTGAAATCTAGCATTATTTTCTAGTTTTCTCATGGCTAAGCTCTTCCCCCGATCTTACACAAGACTAAGCTCTGTCTTGTTTCGCTTCGCATATGACCAAACATCATGTCTTTGCATCTCATGGGCTGAAACATCACCATTCTATCCAAAGGCATTATAGTCGGAAGACATCATCCTCATAGCCAGAAGACACCATGACATGGCCTGAGGATATCTCAATATTGCACATCATTATTCAAAGGCGTCATAGTTTAGAGGCACCATTTTCATGGCTCGAGAACATCATTTCATGGCCTGCGAATCCCTTATCACACAATTCATGGCCCAGGACATCATGCTCTAAGGACATCATCCCCATCCTCCAAAGACATCTTTCATGGTCCAAAGGGAATTTGCATCATGTTTAAATTATCTTAATATACACCTGCATGCATTGTATTTAAGTTTTGCAGGTAATCCAGGAGGTAGCCGTTCTCCCAACGGGAGCAATCTTCGCTCCAGTTTCCGTTCAATATTCACACCATGTAACTACCTCAAATACAACAAACCACCATCTGTTACCCATTTCCACTTGATAACCGTTCAAATACCAATAACCGGTTCAAGGTACATTTATTCACAACTCCGATGTCGTCCTATCCAGAAGAACCTGTCCATTCATATAACAACTCCATCAGCTCAGTTCACCGCTGGACCCAGAACTACACACGGCCTGGTTCCCGTAAAACCAAGAATCAGAAACCGGAGTTCGGCCTCCATTTTGCAAATCAGCTCATTCGGTCAAAATCGGTCATCATTTGTTTACCCGACAACTCTTTCATCATTCCAGGGTAAAAAGGGGCAGCTGTTGATACCCAATTTTCCCTCATAATTTAAAATATATATATACTTTAAAAATAGTATATTTGCTTTATCATTTAGTTTATAAACCTATACAAACTTGTTTTCATAATTTTCCATATTTTTTAAAGTCTTTAAATCAATTTCTTTCTGCATTTTATTGTATAAATATCCAATAATTATCCTTCAAATTATTTTTATGATGCTTTAATCATCAAAACTTATAATTTACACCAACTTGTATGTTTTTAAATATTTTACTGCATTTGTTGTATAATTACATTTGCATTTTTAGGCTAATTGCACATTTTTGCAATAATAGCCCATATTCATGTATAATTATATTATTTATGCAAAAAAAAACTTTTTATATTTTTATATTGTAAGCTATTATTTTTTTGCTAAAATAATGGGTATTTAAAAACTAGCCCACTCTTGAACTTATTTTCAGACCAAACAAAGGCCCAAAGCCTAATACACTAGCCCAAACAACCCCCAACACAAACCAAATTAACCCAACCCCTAACCCGGTCGCGACCCGTTTCTAATAACCCGACCCAATTACCCTTTAATCGTGGCCGTTGATCTCTGAGATCAACGGCCCATATCAAACCCTCCCCTTTAAACTAACCCAAACCCCAACCCTAATCCCATTCTCCCCCGTCCACCGCCCTAATATCCCTCACCTCCCTTCTCCCTCCTAAGAACCCTAGTTGCTGCCCCCTAAATACTCTCATAATCCCGTCTAATATGGGATTCTATGGCTACTACTTGCCATATATGACCTCCTCTGGATGTTGGTTACTCTCCTATACTTCTTGCCCATGAGATAACATATTAGACGGGTACTGCCCTGGGTTCTTGAAACCCTTGGGTGGCTGAAAGACAAGGCCACCAGATTTCTACTTTTCTGACCATCTCTTGGGTGTGAGCACTGCCCTGGGTTCTTGAAACCCTTGGGAACTTGACACATTTGAGACTCTAGGACCTTACGGTTGTTTTTTTCTTGTTTATTGAACAATCACTGGTTAGTTTCTAAATCCCCGCAATGTTTATTCTCTTATGTTAGCATGTTCTTTGAAACTGCACGACTTAATGTATTCCCTTGACTCTCTTTATGTGTGATTCAGCCTATAATTGCTAGCCTAATAATGTCTTTGCACCTAACTTAGTTAATTTAGACATAATGAAGCATGTTTAGTTTGGTGTTGTTGATAATTAGAATGTTCTGCCTTGATTATATGGTTTAATCCATGTTCTCTACATAATTCTGAACTTCTAGTGATTAATTGATGTTATTAGCATGCCTTAACTTGTTTATGACCTTTACTCTAAGTGTAGTATGCTCCTATGACAATGGTTTCCACTCTGTGTGTTATTGCCATATCCAATTCTGCACCTCTAACAACCTGTTATCCTTTAAACTAATCCTCCTTGACTGATACACTCTATGATATCTAATCATGTTTGTATTATACTGTGTAATCCTGAGTTTGGTATAATCTGATCCTTTAAGTTCTACACTAGTTGCATTACTTGGTTTTACTAGTCTAATGCCCTTGCATGTTGACTTTGCAATCCCAGGCTCTTTGTTTCTTATCATATGACACCTTGCCCAATATGTTAGTTTGCTTCTTGAGTTCATTATGTGATTATCTTATAGTGTTTGTAAATGCTTTTCCAAACCCATTACTATTTTTCATTGATTGTTTCTTGTTATGAGTTTAATTCTGGGCCGGCTGAAAGCCAAAGCCCCCTCCCCTAATCTTCTCTATCAACCTCCCTAGTGTGAGCACTGCTCGGGGTACATTTTGAGACTCTTGTGAACTCTAGCACACTAGGGTCTAAGGTTCTTTGGGCCACTTTGTTCTAATTGTTCAACTCTGCTCCTCATTTTTAACCTACTGAATAAACCAATTGGTTTGTGTAAATGGCTGTTGATCAGCTCTGGCTGCTGGGTTTTGGCTATTTTGTGTAAATGAAGATTGTTTTTCTGGGTTTGATTGGCTATGACTTCTGGGCTGTGGTGAAGCCTGTTGGATATATAATTCAAGGCCTGGCTGGGCTGGGTATACTTTGGGCCTGTCTTAGGCCCACTATAGTTATTTTGTAACTTTGTAATTTATTTCATTCATTGGGCCTGTAATTATGTTTTAATAACAATTGGGGTGTTCGTAAAATTAGGAAAATAAGTCTATTATAATGTTTGCTTGAAACAAGTAGAAATCCTGCCTATAGGTTTTTAATTTGCTCAAACATGTTCTGCTACCATGTATTGTTAGATATCCTGCCTATAGGTGTTAATTTACTCGAACATATTTTGCTCCTATGTATCTTTAGAAATCCTGACTATAGGGTAATACGACTCGCCTTAATGTGTTAATATTGAACTTCAAATACTGTTTCATTGCTTAACTCTGCCGCTATTAGAAAGCATGCCTATAGGATCAAACTGGGTAATTCTGAGTATTTTCAATAGTTATCACTGCCAACTACTACGCAAAGCACCTAGAAATCATGTCTATAAGTTTAACCACTTATAATCTGTAATTTCAACAATCAGCTCGCAATACCGGATTCCTTAAAATGTAAAGTTGTTCAGAAATCACGTCTATAAAGGTAGCATCTTGCATCTGAAACTGCCTGCATGTTCGAATCCCAAGGTCACATGGAAACCATGTCTATATAGGGCCTAATTGCTTTAATTTGCCTCAATCCTGAAATTGTCCAACGTTTAATGTGAAAATTTGTTCGCGTGCATTTGTTGTCTAAGTTTGGAGTCTAACTTGAGCCCTTATTTGCTTTTACATGAAGTCCAACTTATTTTGTATGTCACCTAGTTTTACCATTTCTTAGCAGCCTAAGATAAGTCTCGAAACCATCCAAAATAGAGGTCCAAACACCTCCTGGGCCATTGGCATAGGACGGGTAGTGCACACATAGGGCACGGTTTAGAATCAACTAGTGCGCTTTAGGTAAAACCTCAAAGATAGTAATCGTGTAGCAGGAGATGATAGTCTTTGCCCACTGAATAATACGAGTAACACTCCACCTCGAGGGAGTTACGAAGTATTATTTATGTTGCTCGGGGTAATCCTTTAGGTTAAAAAACTTAGGACCCCCCATCTTGTCTTTAAACCAATTATCTGTGTTTACTCAAGGACTTTCTAATAATATTTTGTTTTTAAAGCTTCTTATTTTTCTCTCTCACTATTTGACTAATTCATATAATTCAAGTTCGGTAGGGACCCACAGTTTTGGACCTCGAAGAGTACCTAACACCTTCTCTTCAAGGTAATTTGAGCCCTTACCCGATCTTTGGTGACGCAAACTGGTTAAACCAGAGTAATTTGCAAATAGGTGACCTAACGCACCTCAAACCCGTTAGGTAGAGACTTTCTCTTTTAACACCTTCCTTTAAAGGAGTTATCACGTGTCAAAACCCGATTTCACGAGAAAGAGGGGAGCGACAACAAATATATCCACTCACGCCATATAAGATATGGTTATACACAACCCAATCGATCTTGAACATGCACATGAATGAATTCCTCTACAAACCCCCAAATCACAAATGTAAGAAATGAAAAAAAAAGAATTTAGGATTTATCAAAGTTGACAAGTTCTGAGCACCAATACAATGCTTGTTGGGTTTATAAAGATGATTACACCCAAAATTGAAGCTTGATTCTTGTCTGATGCCGCCAAAAACCACTGTGGTCAAGGGGGTTGAGAGAAAGTGAGAATAGAGAATAGATGAAACAGAAAATGGCAAAAATAATTGGTGAAATAAGGTGTTTCAAACCTTATAGGTGACCCACCAGTTTTGAAAATGTTAAAAAGGCCCCAACCACTTTAAGCCACTCATTTGGAAATTTTTCAATCCAAATGAGATTGAAAAATAAAATAGGAGGTGGCCAATTTAAGTTTTTTGAGGTCTTCTTAACAATTTCTCTCTCTCGAGAGAATACTAGTAAAAGTTTCCACTCCCTAGACCTTTGCAATAGACCCCAACGTCCATGGTCACTTCTATCTCTTCGCCACACTATTCTTCTTCTTTTGGTTTGAAGTTTGGTATAGAATATGAGCGAACTTAAATTCAATGCATGATTGGCCTGAGGTTCAGATGCCACAGTTTATACTTCAGATTAATTGTTATGTTCAAAATTGTTGCAACTGAACTCTGTATCAATACTTTGAAGTTCGAACAGTTGCACGTGAACTTCAAACTAATCCTACTCTTAAACTTCAAATCAATGGTCTATTGTTTGAAATGCAATGAGTATATGTCTTCCATACATATTCGATATAATAATTTGAATGTCACAATAAGAAACTATAAATTATTGCTAGGTTAAAACTTTTGTTGATGAACTCAAGTTTTTTGTTGATAACAACCATGAAAATATTTCCTATTTTTTTGGGTGAAGCCATCACATGAAATTAGGAGTTTAGAGAATTAAGTTATGTGCAGCATGAAAACAAAAATTTGTAAGTGCCAACCCTGACCATATGAGCATTCAGTTTCTTTTATAAAACTTTTTAGGACAAAGCTTCGTTACCTTTTCTTATCATTTTATTGTGCAGTTAATCTAATATGGTTGATCTTACGATGCCAAATTTCTATTATGTACACTTGGTTTATAATTATATGGAAGCGATGGCGATACATTTTCTATTTTTTCGTCAGTAAACAACATATATTACATTTGTAGATCTTTTAAAACAAGGAATAAATATAAACAATGGCATAAAAAAGGGCTATCCGAGAATATCAGCCGAAAAATTCATGAAATAAAATTAGAATATCATACTTAGGTGGCATTCTCGACTTGAAAAGGGCTGGTAGACTTTGTATATGGTCAAAACCGTGTTCGTCTATTGTGTGATCAATCGAGACTGAAACATGACAGGTTAGAGCTCGATCTCGAGTTATATCGACCCGAGATGCGAAGTTACATCGTTGAGCTCGTGACCTCAAGACCAAACAAGATCGAGGAAAATTTGCCGATCCAAATAACAGAAGGCCGAAATATCTGCGATCGGTTGGAGATCACGGCAAAAATCCCGGCACGTATCAAAGAGAGGCCGATTAATTAGCAAATTATGAGATATTTTACTTTGTATAGAATTGTATCAAGAGTAGTACTCCCCTACTATATAAAGGAGGTTTGATCATTTGCAACACACATTGCAATACGCAGCACAAATCAATATACTGTCATTTCTAATTCTTATCATCTTGTTATTCTATTCATACATCAGTTGAAGCATTTCTTGGTTCGAGGGTGATCAAACTCGAAGGCTAAGGTTGTTCAATTCGTGTGGTTTGCATCTATTCTTTTATCGTCAATTTCAATATCAATCTGTTTTCTTAATTTGTATCAAGTTGAATCACATATACTTAAAACCGCATAAAAATTCAATTGTTATCTAATTTTGAGGGTGAACAGTTTGGCACTCACCGTGGGTCTAAGGATAATAGTGATTGTATGGTACAAACTTTCATAACACACACTAGTTTACACTTGTTCTGTGGAGTATCTTTGATTCCAGGACCGAATTGTCGAACTCTTAGTCAGCACCCCTACACGTGGAAAATGATTTCGGTCATCACGGAAAAAAAATATCATAGCGCCAGGGAACGACGTACCTCCGATTGGCCCTGATGGAGTTCTGGCTGTAGATCCAATCGACGTCAGCTCACATGTAGCCATCAATGCAAATTTGGCCGTCGATCCCGATGGTAGCATCCGTAGGGATGTTTGATCAGCCGCTCAAAGCACACATGGCAGCGAAGAGGGTGGGATCAGCCTATGGGTGATCTTCGAAAGGTTGCAGGCTCAACAGGCAACAATAGCCTAGCTCCAAAACCAGAATCACCCACCGAGCAGGATCGAGCCCGAACCGTCCCTAGAGGTTTCCTATAGGGTTGAATCGGCTTCAAGGAAATCGAGCGAGAAAGAATCTGGGGCCGATCAAGAAATCATGAAGATGCTCGAAGAACTGACAAAATGAATTGAGTTAGGGGAAAATAAGATCGAGGCAAATGACAAGAAGGGGGAAACTTACAACTCCAGGGTCGATCAAATCATGGGGGCACCATCAATATTGAAGGGTTTGGATTCCAAAGAGTTCGTGCAAAAACCTTTCCCCCCAAGCGCAACTCCCAAACCAATTCCCAAGAACTTCTGCATGCCCGAGATTCCTAAATTCAATGGAACGATCGACCCGAACGAGCATGTCACCTCTTATACATGTGTTATCAAAGGGAACGATCTAGAGGATGACGAGATCGAATCTGTTTTGCTGAATAAATTCAGAGAAACCCTGTCGAAGGGAGCTATAATATGGTTACCACAATTTTCCACCTAATTATATTGACTCATTTGCTATACTTGCAGATTCTTTTGTAAAGGAACACGCTGGGGCCATCAAGGTTGAAACTAAGAAGTCGGACCTTTTCAAGGTAAGGCAGAAGGACAACAAAATGCTCAGAGAATTAGTGTCTCGATTCCAAATAGAATTAATGGACTTGCCGCCGGTCGCCGATTATTGGGCGGTTCAATCTTTCACACAAGGACTCAATGTTCGAAGCTCAGTTGCTTCGCAGTAGTTGATGCAGAATTTGATAGAATACCCAGCTATTACTTGGGCCAATGTCCATAGTCGATATCAATTGAAGATCAGGGTCGAAGATGACCAACTTGGGGATCCTTCTGGGTTCGTTTATCCTATCAGACCCGTTGATAGAATCAAGAGGGGCATTGACCGAGAACCGAGGTTTAATAGAGATCGGTACCAACCAAATAATGGAGATCGTATGAGCAGTGGATCTGGGTGAAATCCTGTACGAAGTGAAAGGATAATTGATCGAGGCTAGAGCTCTCGAGGGATCATGAGCAAGAACAACTTTGATAGGCCTATCGGATCTAAAGAAGCACCACGATTATCAGAATTCAACTATAATGTTGATGGAGCCGCCATCGTATCGGCTATCGGACGCATCAAAGTTACCAAATGGCCTCGACCTTTACAAATTGATCCAGCCCAAAGAGATCCCAACCAAATGTGCAAATATCATGGAACCGATGGTCACATAACGGAATATTGTCGACAATTGAGAGAAGAAGTAGCCCGGTTATTCAACAACAGGCACCGTCGGGAGTTTCTAAGTGACCGAGCCAAGAATTATTTCAGAAATAGGAATTCCAATAAGCAAAAATGAGCAAGAAGAACCTCAACATGTCACTCATATGATCATCGAAGGGGTCGATGTTCCCCAAGGTCTGATGTTAAAGCACACCAAAGTATCAATCACGAGGGAAAAACGAACTCGAGATTACACACCGGAAGAAGTCTATCTTTCAACAATGAGGATGCAGAAGGAATCATTCAGCCCCATAATGATGCACTGGTAATATCTGTACTCATGAATAAAACTCGAGTTAAAAATGTGTTAATTGATCTAGGTAGTTCGGCCAACATCATTCGATCGAGGGTCGTAGAACAACTCGGCCTATAGGACCAAATCGTACACGCGGCCCGAGTACTAAACGGATTCAACATGGCTTGTGAAACTGCTAAGGGAGAAATAACCTTATCAGTGAACGCAACTGGAACCATTCAGGAGACCAAGTTTTATGTGATCGAAGGGGACATGAGATATAACGCCCTGTTCGGGAGGGCGTGGATTCACAACATAAGGGATGTGCCCTCGACCCTTCACCATGTGTTAAAATTCCCAACACCAAAGGGGATTAAAATGATTTTACGGGGATCCCGCTGCGAAGGAAATGTTTGTCATCGATGAAGTAATTCCAATATCAACACTCTCATTGAAAGAAGAGTCAGATTCGAAAGCAAAACAGGAAGCCAAATAGAAATCACCGATGCCGGCCTCGACCCAACTGTACAAGCTGGGGACTAACGAAGACGGTGATTAAGGGGTTCCTCGATCATTCATAGTCCCCGATGATTCTGATGCTACTAAATCAATGGTCAAAGCGTTGGATCAGGTCATACTGATAACATCTGCCTGATCGAAAGGTATACCTGGGCATGGGGTTAACTCCCAAGATCAGGAAAAAAATCATTCAATTTCTTATAGCTAACATGGATTGTTTTGCTTGGTCCCATCTCGACATGACAGGGATCCCACCGGAGATCACCACTCATAAACGGAGCCTGGACCCAAAATTCCATCCGATGAAGCAGAAGAGGAGACCCCAGTCCTAGATCAAGCATGCCTTTATCAAGGACGAGGTAACTAAACTCCTTAAAATAGGGTCCATCCGGGAAGTCAAATACTGGAATGGCTAGCAAACGTAGTAGTAGTCCCTAAAAAATGGAACAAACTGAGAATGTGGGTGGATTACAAGGACTTAAATAAGGCGTTCCCCAAGGACTCTTTCCCTTTGCCTAACATCGATCGCATGATCGATGCCACAGCCGGCCACGAGATCCTCAGTTTTCTCGATGCCTACTCCGGGTACAACCAAATACGAATGAACCTGGATGATCAGGAAAAAACCTCCTTCATCACTAAGTATGGCACATACTGCTATAACATAATTCCATTTTGATTAAAAAATGTTGGTGCCACTTACCAACGCATAGTAAATCGGATGTTCGAAGAACAAATAGGGAAATCTATGGAAGTTTACATTGACGATATGCTAGTTAAGTCCCTGCAAGCAGAGGACCATTTAAAGCATTTGCAAGAAACCTTCAGTATATTGAAGAAGTACCCTATGAAGTTGAATCTGGAAATATGCGCATTCAGAATCGGATCACATACATTTATCAAATTCATGGTATCCAACCGAGGAATCGATATCAACCCCGAAAAGATCAAAGATATCGATGATATCACGGTAGTGGACAATGTGAATGAAGTCCAAAGGCTAATCGGGTTCATAGCCGCCCTGGGGTGATTTATCTTGAGGTCCTCCGATAAGAGTCATCGATGTTTCTTGTTGCTAAAGAAGAAAAACAACTTCACATGGACCCCGAAATGGCAACGGTCCTTGGAAGAAATTAAGCAATATTTATCGAGCCCGATGCTGCTTCACGCACCGAGGGCAGACAAACAACTATACTCGTATTTGGCAATATCAAAGATAGCAGTAAGTGGAGTCCTAGTTCGGGAAGAACAAGGTACGCAATTTCCGATTTATTATGTTAGCCTGACTTTGAGTGAGGCCAAAACTAGATATCCCCACCTAGAAATATTGGTGCTCGCTTTACTAAGCGCCTCTAGGAAACTGAAACCGTACTTTCAATGTCACCCTATATGTGTTGTGACAACTTACCCACTAAGAAATATAATGTATAAACCCGAACTCTCGGGACGATTGGTTAAATGGGCCATAGAAATCAGCGGGTATGATATTGAATATTGACCCCAAACAACCATTAAATCTCAAAGTTTGGCAGATTTCGTGGCTGACTTCACGCCGAACCTAATACCTGAGGTTGAAAGAGAGTTGTTGGTGAACTTGGGGACGTCTTCGGGAATCTGGACCCTCTTTACTGACGGTACATCAAATGCAAAGAGGTCTGGACTTGGCATCGTATTGAAGGCACCCATAGGCAACATAGTTAGACAATCTATTTGAACTATGAAATTGACTAACAACGAGGCCGAATATGAGGCCATGATTGTAGGTCTCGAACTGGCCAAAAACTTGGGGGCAGAGGTGAGTGAAGCTAAGTGTGACTCCCTCCTTGTGGTGAATCAAGTTAACCGAACATTAGAAGTTAGAGAAGAATGAATACAAAGGTACCTAGATAAGTTACAAATAACATTACATCGGTTTAAAGAATGGACTTTGCAACACGTACCTCGAGATCAAAATAGTGAGGACGATGCCCTTGAAAACTTAGGGTTGTCGGTCGAGGACGATGAACTCAACTAAGGGGCAGTGGTACAACTCATGAGGTCACTAGTAGAAGAAGTCCACCCCGAGATAAACTCCACAAGCTTAACCTATGATTGGAGAAATAAATACGTAGAGTATTTGAAGAACGGGAAACTTCCCTCAGATCCAAAAGAAACGAGGGCCATGCACACAAAGGCAGCCCTATTCAGCTTATTTGAGGATGGAACCTTGGTCAGAAGAATGTTCGATGGCCCACTAGCAATATGTCTGGGACCTGGAGATATCGAGTCTGTTCTGAGGGAAGTTCATTAGGGCACTTGCGGAAATCATTCAGGCGCCGAATCATTGGTTCAGAAGGTGATCAGAGCCAGCTATTATTGGATCGACATGGAAAAAGACGTGAAGAAGTTCGTTAAAAAATGTGACAAATGCCAAAGATATGCTCCGATGATTCACCAACCCTGGGAACTGCTGTACTCGATCTTGTCACCATGTCCATTCATGAAGTGGGGAATGGACATCGTCGGCCTTCTTCCATGGGC
>AWOL01S0019384.1:19072-80191 GCA_000715115.1 Nicotiana otophora | reverse complement strand
GGTGGAGCACGATGGTTCCTGTATACAAGAACAAGGGTGATATCCAAAATTATAATAACTATCAGGGTATCAAGCTGCTTATCCATACTATAAAAGTCTGAGAGAGAGTGGTAGAGCTAAGGGTGAGGACGAGTGTGTCTATTTTCGAGAACCAGTTTGGGTTTATGCCAGGACACTCAACTACAGAAGCCATCCACCTTGTTAGGAGATTGATGGAGCAGTATAGGGAGAGAAAGAAGGATTTGCATATGGTGTTCATCGACTTAGAAAAGGCGTACGATAAAGTTTTGAGGAAAGTTTTGTGGAGATGTTTGGAGGCTAGAGCTGTACTTGTTGCCTATTCTAGGTTGATTAAATACATGTATGATGGAGTAAAGACCCGAGTGAGGACGGTTGGTGGGACTCAGATAATTTTTTGGTTATGATGGGGTTGCATCAGGAGTCGGCACTCAGCCCTTTTTTGTTTGCTCTGGTGATGGACGTACTAATGCACCACATTCAGGGGAGGTATTGTGGTGCATGCTATTTGCAGATGATATTGTATTGATTGACGAGACGCGAGACAGTGTGAACACGTAATTAGAGGTATGGAGGCAGACCCTGGAACCTAAAGATTTCAAGTTGAGCAGGACCAAGATAGAATACTTAGAGTGTAAGTTCAGTGGCGAGACTCAAGGAGGGGAAGGGGAGGTGAGGCTGGACTCGTAGATCATCCCTAGGTGAAGGAGTTTTAAGTACCTTGGGTCTATTATTCAGGGGGATGGGGAGATTGATGAAGATGTCACACATCGTATTGGGGCAGGGTGGATAAAATACAGACTCGCTTCCGGTATTTTGTGTGACAAGAAAATGCCACCGAAATTTAGGGTAAGTTCTACAGAGTGGTGGCCAGATCAACGATGGATGTGGCGGAGTGTTGGCCAGTCAAGATCGATCATGTCCAGAAGATAAATGTAGCAGAGATGAGGATGTTGCGATGGATATGCGGGCACACTAGGTTAGATAGGATAAAAAATGAGGTTATTCACGACAAGGTGGGTGTGGCCCCTATTGAGGACAAGATGCGGGAAGCGCGGCTTAGGTGGTTTGGGCATATGAGGAGGAGGAGCACATACGCCCCGGTGAGGAGGTATGAGAGGTTGACATTGGAGGGACTACAAAGAGGTAGAGGTAGGCCAAATAAGAGATGGGGAGAGGTGATTAGGCAAGACATGGCGCAGCTTCAGTTGACCGAGGACACGGCCCTTGATAGGAATGTATGGAGGTCGAGGATTAGGGTAGTAGAGTAGGTAGTCTAGAGTGTTCATAACTGTAGTATTGGCATGCAGTCTCGCTTCCTGTTGGTAGTAGGTTTTTATGACCAACCGTTTTTTTCTTTCATTGTTGATCACTTTACTATCTTGTTGTTTTTATTATGCTTTTATATGGCCTTTTGGTACTGTTCCTTCTTGTCTATATTTTTATTAATATGGTGATTATGCTTTTCTGAGCCGATGGTCTATTGGAAATAACTTCTCTATCCTCACAAGGTAGGGGTAAGGTCTGCGTACACACTACCTTCCTCAGATCTCACGGTGTGGAATAATACTGGATATGTTGTTGTTGTATATAACAGTCTATTTTTTCTATTATATAATAGGACAACTTTCTCTCCAAAACCGGCAAGTTGTTCGAAGATTTGAGGTCCGAAATTTCCAACCCTGTTATCTCAAATATGATAAACTTCAGAATCAAGTTCTTACAAGCAGTTCCCATAAATTTTTAATACACCCAATCGATTTTATACAATAAAGTTTGAGATCTAGGTTTTAAAATTTCGCCTTCAAGTTTTTAACAATTGTGATTCCGTATTGCATCTTCCAAATCTTTCAAATTTCAGTAGTTATCACCGTTGTATGTTCTTTACAGCTTTGAATCAGGACCCAAACACTAACCCACACAACTTTTCTCAAAATTTCTCAAATTCCAGCTTTAACCAAAGTGGAAGCTTCATCAATAGTTGCTTGCTTAAGCTAAAACAGAAAATGGACAATGAAGGCTTGTGCAAAAGCAAATAAGATAACTATAGAAAATAGCAAACAATAATTAGCAATCTGATGCTTCAATTCCAACAATTATACTTAATCTTATAAATGACTAAAATTTCAGAAAAAAATAATATATAAGTCTTCAAGCTCATATATTTCAATCAGTTGCAAATCTTCAAAATAAGACACATCGATAGCTCCTCCAAGTATGATAAAGAATTTTTTCCGATCACTATCTAATTAATGGTTTCGTCGAAAAGGATATGAAGGTTATGAAATGGGAGAGAAAAGCTGAGAGTAACTGTGGAATGAGTATGAAGTAGGTATCGGTAATTTGAAGGTCTGGGGCATGGTCGGGTAATTTAAGGGTTTGGATGCAGGTCACCATCCCAATTTCCGTTTGTGGTATGTCTGATGGCACCTAGTCTCTACGACTAGGTAAGCCTAATATTTGATAACAACTAAAAAAATATAATTAACAAAATACTAAAAACCAGTCTGAATAACTCATATAAACTTCCGAAAAATAGAATATCAACAATACACTCCTCCAAAAACAGTGCAAGAGAGTCATAAGTTCTACAGAGTAAGCTAAAGTGTCTTGTACATCACTGTCCGAAAGAAAATACAACAGTAAATAAGAACAATGGAAGGTGACTCCGAGGCTTGCGGACGTGGAGCAGGTATACCTTGAAATCTTCAAAGCAGCAACTAAAATCAACTCTAGCGTCTGGCACGGGCAGACATACCTGGATCTGCACAAAAATGTGCAGAAGCGTAGTATGAGCACACCACAATGATACTCAGTAAGTATCAATCCTAACCTCGATAGAATAGTGACGAGGCCAAGTCAAGACACCTACTAGGATGTATATAAACAAAATAAAACTATAAGAATGAATAATAATAAAAAGCGAAGAAATAACTAATACGAAACAAGATAATAGCTTGAATTGATACCGAAAATTTAACATGGAAGTAACATAAGAGAAACAGCTAAAAAAAATAAAAATGATCATATACGGACAACGACTGCAAAACAAGGAAGAACAAAACAACAAGAAACGTTCCCACCAAAACTACTTGCAATATAAGATAAATAACAAGAACCATAACAAGGTACCACCTCGTGTACAACAAGAATTACCTCCAAGGTACCATCTCGTATAAATCAAGAATCACAACCGAGGTACCACTTTATATTCACATTTCTCAATTTCAATCACAACCTTTCCTTATACCGCCGCGTGAGCCTTAAATTTGAAATAGGTTTTGAAAACAGTTTTTCCGAAATGGATACACGCACTTTAGCCCACCTTATGACGTCGTGTGGCTTCACGTAGTTCCCCTACAAGCAACACGCACATAAGTCCCATTTTATACCGCCGTATGCACATTAACCTCAAGCCTTATATCGCCGCATGCGCGTCAATATCATATCACAATAACAACTCGCACCACAAATGCTCATGTATCACAATTTGCCAACAATCAACAATATCAATATTTCCACAACAATAGCCTATGACTCCACCACAACGAGTACAAGAATATCAACAACAACAATGAATGAAAATTGCCCAACAAGGAAGATGTTTCAACAATAATAATTTCACCTCAATGTGCTAACGACTTTCACAACCTCAACATCAACAACTCAACAATGTGATAATGCATAACCACGATATTGTCGCGACCTAAATCTCAACATATCGTGATGGAGCCTATCACAGTACTAGGTAAGCCTACAATCACAAAATAACTATGCATTTTAATTTAAAAAAGCATGATATATTGAGTTTAACAGTAAAAAATATCATAAATAGACGAAAAAATAACTGCGACTCAAATACAAAATTCCCAAAGATCCGGGTATCACTGAGTACATGAGCTACTAAATGATAACACAGTCAAAAACTTCTAATACAACTATCTGGAAAGATAGAACAATGCTAAATAATCTGAAAAGAAGGAGAGTCGAGGTTTGCGGACGCCAAAGTAGCTACCTCGAAAGTCTCCAAGAAGGTAATTCTCCAAGCCTAGAAACCACGAGGTCCAAATGTATCTGGATCTGCACATGAAGTGCAGAGTGTAGTATGAGTACAACTGACCCAATGTACTCAATGAGTAACATGACTAACCTTGGGCTGAAAGCAGTGACGAGCTCAGATATATACAGTCCAAATCCAGATAATAACAGTACAGATATGACAGGGAAATGATAGTAATAACTCAGAGAAATCTCCTAATCAGTTGTACTGAGTACATAAATGTAAACATGCTTTCAAGTTCAACAGTTTAGGCTCAATACTGATCAAATATGCCAAGTATAGCTAGCATGAGGAATATTATATCTCTATGTCTACATGTCAAATATGCATGTCAATTGTAATGCAACACAGTGATAAACTCAGATACTCATGCTCTCAGAGCATTCAACCTCATTCAGCATGCTCAATCGCTCAGCACTATAAATCTCTCAGCACTCGCACTCGCACTCTGCACTTAACGGTTGCGCTCACTGCTGGTATATCAGAATCCAGAAGGGCGAATCCTGCCCAAGCGCTAATATAAGCAAACATGGCATGCTGCGGCGTGCAGCCCGATCCTATCATGAATAAATAAAGCCTGCTGCGGCGTGCAACCCGATCCTATAAATATTACTCACAATCAGGCTCTCGGCCTCAACTCAGTCATCAATCTATCCAGTCTCTCGGGCTCACAAATCTCATGCCAATTAGCCCAATCAATGATACATGATGTAACAATAAATGATAACAGAGACTGAGATATGATATGCAAATGATGAATGTGACTGAGTATATAATTGAAATTTAGGCAAATAACTTAACAATAGAAATGACCTCGATGGGTCCCAACAGTACAAGCATATAGCCTAAACATGACATCTAACATGGATCACAACTCAATTTCTCTAACACGTGGGGATTACATGAATAACAACAAGATTTATAACTACATAGTACTACGGGAAAAACCGAGTCACTATTACCACAGTGCACGCCTATACGCCCGTCACCTAGCTTGTGTGTCACCTCAACAACAACAACATAACACGTAATTCAGGGATTCATACCCTCAATACCAAGTTTAGAAGTGTTACTTACCTCACGAATCGGCCTTTGAACGACTCAGATCTAGCCACAAAAAACTTAATACAATCAATACAAGCTATAAGAATCAATCCCATACAATAAAGATAAGTTCTTTAACCTAGGTAAAAAAGTCAACCTCCAAAATTAACCCCGGGCCCACATCTCGAAATCCGACAAAATGTATAAAATTCGAACACCATTTCAACAACGAGTCAAACCATACCAAAATCATCCAATTCCGACAAGAAATTGACACTCAAATCCCCAAATCTTGCTCTCCAATACATGGATCAAAAATCCCCAAATTTCAGCTCAAAACACCAAATCTATAGGGGAAACTCAATGGGTTTTTCAATATTAATAGATAAAAATGATCAAAAGTTGCTTACCTCTTGAAATCCAGTAAAATCCCCTCCAAAAATCGCCTCAATCCGAGCTTTCAAAGTCCAAAAATGAAGAAATTTCTCTAACGCTCGACTTTATGAATCTGCGAGTAGGTCCGCTTCTGCAGTCCACTTAACTGCTTCTGCGGTCCCCTTAACCGCTTTTGCGGTTAAAAATCCGCATCTGCGAAAGAACACTCGACCCCCGACTTGCCGCTTCTGCGGCCAAAAGCTCGTACGTGCGAGACCACGCCTGCGGCCCCGCGTCCGCATCTGCGCATCCAGGCCAAGCTCTCAAACTCCGCACCTGCGGACTCCTCATAGCAGAAGTGCTTTTGCTTCTGCGGAACCTCACCCGCTTCTGCGAGCCTCCCCGCCTTCACTCCAGTACGCACCTGCGACCACACATCCACATCTGTGACCTTGCTGGTGCAGAAAATCCATCGTACCTGTGCAACCAATCCAACTCACCCTGAACCGCATCTGCGACCCCTTGGACGCTTCTGCGGCTCCGCACCTGCGGCCAAAATCACACAGGTGCGGTGACACCAGATTCGAACACACTAGAAATTCACAAGTTAAAAATTCAAATCCGATTTTATTCCAAATCACACCCGAGGCCTATGGGACCCTATCCAAATATACCACCCCATCCTAAAACATCATACAAACTTAGCCGAGGCCTCAAATCACATCATATAATATCAAATATACGAATCTCCCCCCAATTCAATCCTATTAAAACTAATGGATTTCCAACTTCAACAATCGATGCCGAAACCTATCAAACTAATTCCAATTGACCTCAAATTTGCACACAAGTCATAAGTAACACAAGTGACCAATTCCAACTTTCGGACCAAAATTAAGAAATCGATTTGGCTTCGAAACATCCAATCTAACAAACTGTTTGGCTAAGGCCTGAACATCCAATGCTAATGGCCTCTCTGCTGCTCGTAGATATGCTAGACTACCCAAACTCTCTGCCTTTTGACTCAAGTTAAGATCATAGTCCTTAAGCAACTCTGACCATATCCACTGCCGTAAGTTAAGATCTTTCTATTTGAACAGATGCTGTAGACTCTGGTGGTCGGTAAAGACCTCACAAGGGACACCATACAAATAATGCTGCCAGATTTTCAATGCATGAACAATGGATCCCAACTCCAAGTCGTGGACCGGATAATCTTCTCATGGGTCTTCAGCTGCCGAGTCGCGTAGGCAATCACCCTACTATCTTGAATCAACACCGCGCCAAGGCCAGCATGTGACGCATCATAATACACAGTATAAGGCCTCGAGCCCGTAGGCAACACCAACACTGAGGCTATAGTCAAAGCAGTCTTGAGCTTTTGAAAGCTCGCCTAACACTACTCAGACCATCTGAAAGGAGAACCCTTCTGGGTCAATCTAGTCATAGGTGCAACAATAGATGAGAAACCCTCTACGAAAGGACGATAATACCCGGCCAAACTAAGGAAACTCTGAATCTCAGTGATTGAAGACGGTCTCGGTAACTCTGCACTGCTTCAATATTATTCAGATCTACCTTGATCCCTTCATTTGACACCACATGACCCAAAAACGCCACCGAATCAAGACAAAATTCACACTTTGAGAATTTTTTATACAACTTCTTTTCTCTAAAGGTATGAAGCACGATCCTCAGGTGCTGCTCATGATCTTCCCGACTGCGAGATTACACCAAGATGTCGTCAATAAACACAATGACAAATGAATCAAGATAAGGCTGGAATACACTGTTCATCAGGTGCATAAATGCTGCTGGGGTGTTGATAAGCCAAATGACATCACAAGGAACTCGTAGTGACTATACCGAGTCCTGAAGGCAGTCTTCGAAATATCCATATCCTAAATTTTCAGCTGATGATATCCTGGACATAAATAAATCTTTGAGAACATTCTGGCACCCTGTGGCTGATCAAATAAGTCATCGATGCGTGGCAATGGATACTTGTTCTTCATTGTAACTTTGTTCAACTACCAAAAATCAATACACATGTGCATAGAAGCATCCTTCTTCACAAACAAGACCGGAGAACCCTAGGGTGACACACTAGGCCGAATGAAGCCCTTATCAAGCAACTCCTACAACTACTCCTTTAACTCCTTCAGCTCGCTGGAGCCATACTATATGGTGGAATAGAAATGGGTCGAGTGCCCAACAACAAGTCGATATCAAAATCGATATCCCTATCGGGCGGCATGCCCGAAAGATCCACCGAAAATACATTTGGAAAGTCTCTCACTACCGCAACTGACTCAACGGTAGGAGTATCAACATTGACATCTCTCACAAAGGCTAGATAAGAATCACACCCCTTCTCAACCATCCGCTAATCCTTTAGAAATGATACAACCTTGCTAGGAACATAATCCAATGCACCCCTCCACTCTAACCGTAGTAAGCCTGGCATAGCCAACGTCACAGTCTTGGCGTGAAAATCTAGAATAGCATGATAGGGCGACAACTAGTCCATGCCCAAGATAACATCAAAGTCTACCATACTAAGTAACAATAAATCAACTCTGGTCTCAAAACCACCAGTAACAACTAAACATGACCGATACACATAGTCTACGATAATAGAATCTCCCACAGGTGTGGACACATAAACAGGAAAACTCAAAGAATCACGGGATATATCTAAATACAGAGCAAAGTAAGATGACACATATGAATTAGTTGATCCCAGATCAAATAAGACTGATGCATCTCTATGGAAAACCAGAACCATACCTATAATGACTGAATATGAAGCAACTGCCTCTATCCTACCTGGAAAAGCATAGAATCTAGCCTGGCCTCCCCCTCTAGGGCGGCCTTTACCCGCCCATCCCCCACCCCTAGCTGGATGTGCGGGTGGAGTGGCAATTGGGGCAGTAATCATGGCCTGAGAAGTCTGTGGACCTGACTGAATCCGTGGAGCCTAAGTAGTCTGTGGGGTGCACCCATCCTGAGTATGGGGCAATCTCTAACCATATAGCGAGTATCACCGCACTCAAAGAAAGCTCTCGGTGGGCATGGCTGCTGGGAATGGCTCGAGCCTGGTCGGCCGGACTGACCGCTGAAGGCACCCCGTGCAGGAGGTGCACTAGAAAGTGTCTGAGCAAAGTGTGCAACCTGAGATGTTGGAACAACCGGAGCACTGCTAGAAGCTGGAAATGTTGAATAAATTGGCTGCTCACATAGCCTCTACCACGACAGGCTTTAGCTGCAGCGTGGCCACTATTACATCCTCCCGTACCTTGAGGCCTCTTGGCCTCCCTGTCATTTCTCACACGCCCCCACATACCCTCTAACCTTCGTGCAATCTCTACCACCTGTTGATATGGGGTATTTGTCTCCAACTCTCGAGCCATGCTGAATCTAATACTATAGTTGAGCCTCTCGATAAATCGAAGGACTTGCTCTTTGACTGTAGAAACCAAGGCTGGTGTGATAACTAAGGGTTTTGGCCTATTATTTGCTCTCTGTTGTTTAGGTTTTGGGTAAAAACATGCGTAAAGGTATTACCGAAAACAAACTTAATGTGCTTGCTTGCAGGGTTTGGTCAAAATGAGGCAAAGAAGCCATAATCAACTCATGAAGGAGTCAAACTTGCATGAATCCAAGGTTGAGACTCGAGCGCTGAGAGCGGCAGAAAAGCACGACCGCGTAAGGACCATCGCTAAGGTGACTACTATTACGCGGTCTGCGAAAGTAGATTCAGAGAAGCTGCTTTGAGTACTAAAATCACCGTTGACCGCATTGGAAATGCGCGGCCGCGAAATCTTTGGCGCGGCCACGAGGGGATTTTCGTTGAGAGTGTGGCTCGAGGTTCAGAGACTCTACAGTTTGGGCTCAAATGAAAAACGCGACCCGCGTCCAAATTAGCCGTAAATTGATGTTACGCGAACGCGAAGGGAATTCCGCTGAGAGAGCATCTTGAGGTTCAGAGACCCTGCAAGTCAGGTTTAACTGAAGAACGCGGTCCGCGTCGAAATTATGTGGCCGCGATGGAAGCACACGCGGATGCGGTTGAAATTATGTGGTCCGCGAAACTAAGCACAATCCAAGCCCAGTATTGAAGAGACGCGGACCACACTCATTATTACACGGCCACGATAGCTCAAGCACGGATGCGGTCAGAATTACGCGTCCGCAAATCCTCTGCAGGGGCATTTTTGTCCAGAATTTTTAACCTAGTATAAATAGATTCTTTTATCAATTTTAGGTTAAGTTTTGTTTAGGAGAGCACGTGAACGACTGATTTTTCCCTTTTTGGGCAATTTTAGAGTAGATTTGCCTTCGAACTTTAGATTTTCATCTTGTACTTTAAATTATGGCTTATATTTCATCTTTTTCTTTGATTTATGCTGTTATTATGAGTTGCTCGATCCCATAGATAGGGTAATGACCCAACCCTAGTGTGGGTATTTAATGGGTCTTGAATTTTAGGATTTAATTGTTTATGGGTTAGTGATATTTAGCCTAATTCATGCTAAGATTGTAGAATTAGTGGTTGCAAACACTGACTCATGCCTTTATGACTTAGGCTCTTCTTGAGAAAGAGGGACTAAGTCTAGGAAAATTAGGCTAACAAGGAATTGGGGTGAACTCAAGAGATTGATAGCCCCAATTAAAGGGTTAAACGTATAGATAGTAATACCCGACTTGAGCCAATTTCACTTGTATTGTATGAACACCCATTTGGGCTTGAGAAAGCCAAATCGGGCAAAGTCACTCAAACTACCGAGAAGTATAGAGTGAGAACTTATGTGTGATGGTTATATCATGATCCCAATCATAACAAGCTTGTCCAAGATTCTTGATACCATTAGATACTCAACTAGGCGGAAGTCACTTCCCTAGTGCCTTTTAACACTTGAAAACTTTCACCAACAATATTGTACTTTGCTTACACTTGGCATATAACAGTATAAAATTAGAATAGAATCAATCGCAATAATGTTTGGAAGTGCAATTAGGAACAACACGTACATCTAGATTAGTTAGATACCCCACTCCAAGCCAAATTAACTCCCTGTGGAAATCGATCCCGACCTCATTGGGTAAAACTGCATCGACTATCCTCGCTACTCTGTAGTGGTGTAGGTTTGGCCTCGATCAAGGTGCATGTCTGGACAAATCACTAAATCAGACAGCATACCCGGACACTATGATAGTACCCCGGCACAACTGCTCAAACTCCGCACACCATGCATTCCAACGGGTGTGGGGAATAACTCTAAAAATTGAGTCCATGTAGGTTAAGCTTCCTCGGCTGGGCTACTCTCCTCGTACGCTCTCCACCACTGATAAGCTGCTCCGGGCAGCTGGAAAGTAGTGAAAGCAACCCCGCTCGTCTCCACAATACTTATGGCATGGAGAATACGGTGGCACTCCTTGAGAAAACCATGTGCATCCTCTTAAGCCAAACCACTGAAAGTAGGAGGGTGATACTTTTTGAACCTCTCGAGCCTAAGCTCCTCCTCCTCAGACGCTCTTGCCCTAAACGCGGGCTGAACTGGAACAACAGGGTGTACTAGTATCACCTCTAGGACCTAATCGCCTTGGACCCGCTACTCTGGGGTACGACCTGCGGGAGCATGAGCTCCTCCCCCCGCCTGAGATGTGGATGGTGTAAGTGGGATCAACCCCACTTGAGCTAAGGTACCAAACAAGTTCAGGAACTGTGCGAGGGTCTCCTGAAGTGCCGGGTTGGCAACATGCACCTCGGGAGCTTGTCCCCTGATTGGTGCTACTAGTGGCTACTCTGTCGTAGCTCGGGCAGGTGCTCTAGCTGCACCACGTGCCTATCCTTGGCCTCTGTCCCAGCCCCGGCCTCTCGCAACTCTAGCAGGGGGCGCAAATGTCTGATTGTCAGATCCAGAAGTGTGTGTCCTCCCCATCTGTGAGAGAATAGAAAGTCAAAGATTCAGTTTTTCAAGTCAACCAATTTGCACGATAAGGAATCAAAGAAATGAAGTTTTCCTAAATGTTCTATAGCCTCTCTAAGATAAGTACATACGTCTCTGTACCGATCTGCAAGACTCTACTAAACCTGCTTATCATTTGTAACACGTATGAATCTAGAGCTTTGATACCAACTTGTCACGACCCCAATTCCCTTCTGTAGGATGTCGTGATGGCACCTAGTCTCTACGACTAGGTAAACCTAATATTTGATAACAACTGAATAGATAAGATTAACAAAATACTAAAACCCAGTCTGAATAACTCATATAAACTTTTGAAAAACAGAATCTCAACAATACACTCCCCCAAAAATGGTGGAATAGAGTCATAAGCTCTACAGAGTAAGCTAAAGTATCTAGTACATCACTGTCTGAAAGAAAATTCAACAATTAATAAGAACAAGGGAAGGTGACTCCGAGTCTTGCGAACGTGGAGCAAGTGTATCTTGAAGTCTCTAAAGCAGCAACTCGAATCAACTCTAGCGTCCGGCACGGGCAGACGTACCTGGATCTGCACAAAAATGTGCAGAAGCATAGTATGAGCACACCACAATAGTACCCAGTAAGTATCAAGCCTAACCTCGGTAGAGTCATAACGAAGCCAGGTCAATACACCTACTAGGATGTATATAAACAGAATAAAACCATAAGAATGAATAATAGTGGAAAACGAAGAAATAACTAATACAAAACAAGGTGATAGCATGAACTGATATAGGAAATTTAACATAGAACTAACATAAGAGAAACAACTAAAGAGAACCAAAATGATCATATACGGACAACGACTGCTAAACAATGAAGAACAAAACAACAAGAAACGTTCCCACCAAAACTACTTGCAATATGAGATAAACAACAAGAACCACAATGAGGTACCGCCTCATGTATAACAAGAATCACCACCAAGCTACCTCCTTGTATAAAGCACAACCGAGGTACCGCCTTGTATTCACATTTCTCAATTGCAATCATAATCTTTCCTTATACCGCCGTGTGAGCCTTACATTTGAAATAGGTTTTGAAAACAGGTTTTTCGAAATAGCTACACGTACGTTAGCGTAACTTATGACGCCGTGTGGCTTCACGTAGTTCCCCCACAAGCAACAGGCACATAAGTCCCACCTTATACCGCCACATGCACATTAACCCCAAGTCTTATACCGCCGCATGCGCGTCAATATCACATCACAATAACAACTCGCGCCACAAGTGCCCATGTATCACAGCTTGCCAACATTCAACAATATCAATGTTTCCACAAAAATAGCCCATGGCTCTACCAAAACGAGTACAAGAATATCAACAACAACAATGGATGTAAAATGCCAACAAACAAAATGTTTCAACAATAACAATTTCGCCTCAATGTGCTAACGGCTTTCACAACCTAAACAACAACAACTCAACAATGAGATAATGTATAACCACGATATTGAATAAGAATAACTCACAAGGGAAAAGATAATGTAAAATAATGACTTCAAATAATGGGAATCAACAGGGAAAGAGATAACATGAACAATAACTTCAAGTAAGGATAATCAAGAATGAAGGAGATAACACGAACAATAACTTTAAATAATAATAATTAACAATGAATAGGTAGCATGTAGCAATAAAAGGGGCATAGTTCAACTAAAACATGAGAGCAATTTATCAAGTAGGATGTAAAACTAGTGTTAAACAAGTCAATTAAGGCATGTAAGGATATACTAACACAAATAGGAATAGATTAACTATGAGAATCTAGAACATGATATGGCATCTCAGTTAAAGCATGAAAATAGTCTAAGTAACCTAAACCGGTTAAATACCACGTACAACCCGTGTACCCACTCGTCACCTTGCATACATGGCTTTCACATAGCACAAATAAGTCAATCAATACCAATCCTAAGGGGTAGTTCCCCCCTACAAAGTTAGACAAGATACTTACCTCAATTAGGACAATTCAACACTCGTAAATAGCTTTTCCCCTAAACTTTGCCTACACACGGCTCAAATCTAACCAAAATTGAATTAACATCATCAAACAATGCTAGAGAAATTAATTGTAATAGATAAAGCTAAGTTCTTTACACTTTAACCAAAAAGTCAACAAAAGTCAACCCGGGGCTTGCTGTCAAAACCCGGGTCCAATGGTAGATTCCGACTACCCATGACCCCACGAGTTCATATATGTGATTAGTTTCAAAATTCGAGTTCAAATCGACTCTCAAAACTCAATTTCTTATTTTTCAAAAACTTGACAAAGTTTCACAAATTTTTACTTTGATTCACATGATTTTGATGTTAAAATCTAAGATATATTGATGTAATATGATTAGAAATAGATTAGAATCACTTACCCAAGGTTTGTAGATGAAAATTCCCTCTCTAAATCGCCTCCTACCGAGTCTAGGGTTCACAAATGAGAGTATATGTTCAAAAATCCCGTCTCCCAGCCCTTTAACCAGCTGCAAATGTCGCATTTGTGACACAGGGTTTGCATTTGCAAACTCTCTCCATTGCGGACCAGGGCTCGTATTTGCGAACCATGAAAACCTTATGCATCATCACCATTGCGAGAAAAGGCATCGCAATTGCGAACTGACCATCACCCCAAAAGCGAACAATTGTTTGCAATTGCGAACCAAGCAAAATCCTACTGCCTTCGCAAATACGAAGGGGAATTCGCATTTGTAACAACTTCCCTCCTACTGTCACCTTCGCAATTATGAGGCTGGTGCTCGCAATTGCGATAACAGAACACCAGCACACTAGTAGTTCATTTTAACTATAAAACCATTTCGATACATGTCCGAAACTCATCTGAGCCCTCATGGACCCAAACCTAACATCCTCACAAGTCTAAAAATATCGTACGAACTTGCTCGCATGATCAAAATACAAAAATAACATCTAAAATTACGGATTGAACTCTAAAATGCATGAATTTTAAAGTAAAGTTCAAAATTTCTAGAATTACAACTAAACGTTCGAATCTTATCAAACCAACTCCAAATGACACCAAATTTTGCAGACAAGTTCTAAATACCATAAAGGACCTATTCCAAGTCCCAAAATCAAATTCCGAGCTCGATAGATAAAATTCAACCTACAGTCAAACTTTTCAACTTCAAATTGCCAAATTTTTGATGAATCAACATAAATCAACCTACGGACTTTCAAAATCACTTACGGGCATACGCCCAAGTCCGAAATCTCGATATGAAGCTATCGGAGACGTAAAAACACAGTTCCAGGGTCGTTTATACAAAAGTCAAAGTTTGGTCAATATTTTCTAATTTAAACCTCTAAGTCAAGAATCAAGGGTCCAAATCAACCCGAAAGCTTCCCGGAACAAAACTTACCAACCCCGCAAGTCATAAAATCATAAACATACATGTGTGAAGCATCAAAAGGGGAAACATGGCTCAATTACATAAAATAACCGATCGGGTCGTTACATCTTGTGTCCCAAATTAATCTAAATAATCTAATCATCATATTTAGAGACCTTGTTTATATTTTTTCTATGTACAGAATGTTGATTATTAACCGTAAAAAAACTAATTTTATGATCTACCTTCCCATCTAGAGAGATAAATTAATATGACATACTATTGTTGTTGTCTCCTAGAGTTCCTTAAAACACTATTAAAAGAAAATTCCTACACATTTTCATAATTAGTAGCTTACTATCTAGATCTCGCTAATAATACAAACATTCAAAAAGTTGTCCGATAGGATTTGAAGTTAAATATAGTATAGAAGAGAGTTTAAAAACATCAATTATCAGTTATCACTGTTATAAAATAAAAACTGTAAAGTAAATAAATTGAAGACACGTATAGAGGGAGATTGGTATATTATTCAACTTCAAACTGATGTACATAATGAACTGAAATCTCCTCTATTTATTGAAGAAAGAAAGAAGTTGCGAGGCTTTTTAGGAAGCAGCTGCAAGGCTTTTCAGGAAGCAACTGCGAGGCTTTTCTTGAGCTGCTTGTAAGTTGTCCGTATGAGCTGTTCGCAACCTGCCTGTTTAATAAGAAGCTGTTGCAAATCATTTCATTGAGTTTCTTGTAACCTACCTGCATCAGCTGCTTGTAGATAAACTTCAATTGAGTACTAAATGAATAATCTTCTTCAGGAAGATTATCTACAGTGGAGTAATAAATGGACATCAATAATAATATTTTCATAACACTCCCCCTTGGATGTTCATTATTAAGTGCCTCGTTAAAACCTTACTAGGAAAAACCTCGTGGGAAAAAACCCTAGTCAAGGAAAAAGAGTACACTAATAATATACATTGCAAGCTGCCTCATTAAAACATTTACTAGGAAAACCCAATGGGAAAAAATCTGGGCAAGGAAAAAAAAGTACAGTGCATACTTTACTTACACGGATAAATACGTTATTTCAAATACCTATGTCTCCGCATTCCAATCTTGTACATCATCTTCTTGAAGGTTGCAGTTGGCAAGGACTTGGTGAATAACTCTGCCTGATTATCAGTTGAACGGATTTGTTGCATATCAATGTCACCATTTTTCTGAAGATCATGTGTGTAGAATAACTTTGGTGAAATATGCTTCGTTCTATCTTCTTTTATAAATCTTCCCTTCAATTGGGCTATGCATGCATCATTGTCTTCGTATAAAATTATGGGTCTTCTATCACATTCTAAATCACATTTTTCTCGAATGAAATGAATCATTGATCTCAACCATACGCATTCCCGATTTGCTCCACATGTAAACACGTAGCCGGTTTGGGATCAAGCTTTATAGGAATGAAATATATAACCTGCATCTGCATAGCCAACAAGATATACACTACCTTTGTTTGCATAAAACAAGCTCATATCAAGAGTTCCCTTTAAATATCGCAATATATGCTTAATCCAGTTCCAATGTCTTCGTGTAGGAGAAGAGCTATATCTTGCTAGTAAATAAATAAAAAATGTTATGTCAGGATCTGTAGCATTAACAAGATACATAAGTGCACCAATTACACTAAGATAGGATATTTCAGGACCAAGGAGTTCCTCATCCTCTTCTGGAAGCTGAAACGGATCTTTATTCACTTCAAGTGATCAAACAACCATTGGTGTACTCAATGGGTGTGTTTTGTTCATGTAAAAGCATTTTAAGACCCTTTCTGTTTATGCAGATTGATGGATAAAGATTTCGTCTGCTAAATGTTGAATTTGAATACCAAGACAAAGTTTTGTCTTTTCAAGGTCTTTCATCTCAAATTCTTTCTTAAAATATTCAATTGCCTTTTGGAGCTCTTCTGGAGTTCCAACAAGATTTATGTCATCAACATAAACAACAAGTATGACAAATTCTGATGACATTTTCATTATAAAAATACATGGAAAATAACATCACTTACGTAGCCTTCTTTCAGCAAATATTCACTGAGGCGATTATACCATATGCGCCTAGATTTCTTTAAACCGTACAAAGACCTTTGTAATTTGATTGAGTATATTTTTCGAGACTTTGAACTATATGCTTCAGGCATTTTAAATCCTTCAGGGATCTTTATAGAGATTTATTCAAATGAGTCATATAGGTTATGACTTAAATTTAAATGCCATGACATCTTCAGGTGTCTGGACTACAGGTCCGATCCTCACAATCTTCTAGAGCTTATTTTCTCCTTATTATGATCATTTTGATCATTTGCTTCTATCCTTTTCAAGGATTGTTACCTTTGGAACCGATTGGTCTACCACGCTTGATGTGTATAGTAAACTCTATCCTTCAGGGACTTTAATTTTAATAGGAGCATTTGCAGCTGAAATATGATATTTTATTTTGGATCAACATATGATTCTGGCATTTGACTTGACTTATCTTCTGAATGAGGATAACACTTATGATAATTCGATTCATATAACATATTTTTCAACTGCTTATTCCATCCCCCTAATGTTAGAAAAGCTAACATATATCCCAAATCTTCTTTGGGAAACATATTTTTGTGCTTTGTGGTAGATAAATTAATCATATACCACGCATCAAAAGTTATTAGATAGTAAAAATATTTGGTTTCTGATCCTAAACTAATTGTGAGGGGAGGACCTATCATATATTGTTGGTCTGATGCATACAAGTGCTGCTGTATGCAATTTAGAAAATCTTAGACCAACACATGAAGCTTTGTTCTCATAAATAATAGTTTAGCCATTAATAGGAGGTATTTAATGCTAAACTAGCTTAGATATAAACCAGCGTTATCAAGATGAACTGTCTTGATTTCATCTGAAAATTATGCTCTTAATTGAGAAAATCAATTTCAAATGCCAAACTGTAGGTTGACAATAATCGCATATGTAACTATCTCATATATGCATCTATAAGTAGTTCACATGATAGGCGAATGGGCCCATTTTAGCCTTTTATATATTTTAGAATTAGGGGTCTTAGTCCCAACTTTGGCTAGTATAATCATATTATTATGAGAAAAAGCAACACTACATAATTCTTGAAGAATCTTCTAGTTCTTCAATATATGCTTATTAGAATTCTCAATTAGATCATCATATTTAAACCAGATGGCAATTAAAATTTTCAGTTTATTATGGCATGTGCTATCTTTTAGTAAACTTATGGTTTACTACGATACAAACTTTTATATCAGTAAACTTCTGATTTACTGTGGCTACTTTTGCCATAGTAAAAAGTTTTGGTTTACTGTGACTGCTATGTGATGTAATACAAATTGAAGAATAAGGCGGGTACCTTCTCACATACATATTTACCCCCTATGATTGTGGAACATGAAGATTTTTAATCTTTCAATCATTTGTAGTCTCAGTATGATTGTCATTTATATT
This sequence comes from Nicotiana otophora, assembly GCA_000715115.1. Lineage (NCBI taxonomy): Eukaryota > Viridiplantae > Streptophyta > Magnoliopsida > Solanales > Solanaceae > Nicotiana > Nicotiana otophora. The sequence goes on along the minus strand of AWOL01S0019384.1, from coordinate 61,845 downwards.
AGTAAACATCGGGTTTATCATAACATATGTTTTGACCATAATCATATAATATGAATGACATATTTGTATATAAGCTCTTCGAGAGCCTTCATTTATTATCCACAATCTAATATTATTCGGACACTACTTGTGTCATGTGTCTTCTAGACAAACCGTTAGCTCTTTAGGAGTTTTTGATACATTTTGTACTATCAAATATTTCTCAGACACTTTTGGTATCATAAGAGAAAATCATAATCAAATGAACAATATAAAGACAATCCTAAATTTATAAATATCAGAAATTAAGAATTTCAGTATTTTGACCAACTTTGTGACAAATGTCTCATTCAGGGAGAAACACCATTAACATCTGAATATTTTATATCAAATTGGCAGCCACATAGTCATTAAATCCTTCAGGGAAAGATACATGAGTTGTTATTTTCTCCGGGGTAGTTAATAACAACTAACCATAAGATATCAATGTGGTTATAATAGAAAGTATTCTACAAGAATCCTTTTGACTTAGAATGAAAAATTTTCAAAGATGTTTGACGTATAACATGTACGTGCGACAATGATCTTTATGCCACAAAAATAATATTTATATCCTTTATTATTCTACTTCTTCAGGAGATGAGTTGTGATATTTCTTCATTCACTCCAGGGAATGAAAATGTGCTTCAAAAATAACTTTGAATAACTCATTATTTTGTTTAAGCACATAAAAACACTGCTTCAAAATATTTTCTTACTTCAGGAGAAAATTTCAATTGTTTTACTATTTCAGGAGCAAATGTAAAATACAAAATGTTGAGTATTTACTCTCTCAATCATATTACCTCTTCTGGAGGTAAATTATAATATATTTACATCAAGCGTGCGTTTATATTTACAAGCTTTATTAATATTGTCACATTCACTTCAGGGAATGGATTAATATTTATCAAAAGTTCTCATCCTTCAAGGAACGAAACATAATTATTTGAACGTGCTTTAATCACACCAAATTGTGCGATGGCTTAGAACCTCTTTTAAGATAATGCTACTTCAGGAGCAAATCGAGACATGCATGTAATATAGAGAATATTTCTCTAGCTTATCTTCAATTGTAACCATAGAAAGCCTAGATTATCACTTATGGTGTTCACAGGCATATACTATTTCTGGTGGTTAACAGAATTTAGTTACAATGAGATATACGAAACATAACCACTTCTGCTGGTTGTATATTTCTTGCATACTCTGCTAGAGTTTAAGTGGATCTATCAATATTATCCAATTTGTAATCTTTTTTTAAGATAATAAGGATGAAAACAAATACCAAAATAGGTACTGTATACATATCATATAACCAGGCAAGCGATGATAAAGATATTAAACCAAATATAAGCAAAAGGCTCAAATTACTCTACACAAATTTGGCCACTCCAGACGTAAGTGATATCCACATTACTATTGCCAAGAATAAAAGCTCACAACCTCAAGGACATAATCTGCATTATGATGCTCGGAATGAACAAGATCTAACCACGGACGTAAGAGCATCGCCTTACGTCGGATATGAACACTGAAATAGAAATTAAATTAGAAGTAAGTGCTCAAAATGGCAGAGTCTCGTGCTGATAACTTGTTATAAAATAAAAACTGTAAAGTAAATAAATTGAAGACAAGTATAGAGAGAGATTGATATATTATTCAACTTCAAACTGATGTACATAATGAACTGAAATCTCCTCTATTTATAGAAAAAAGGAAGCAAATGCGAGGCTTTTCAGGAAGCAGCTGCAAGGCTTTTAAGGAAGCAACTGCGAGACTTTTCTTGAGCTGCTTGTAAGCTATCTGTATGAGCTGCTTGCAACCTGCCTGTTTAATAAGAAGCTGCTGCAAGTCATTTCATTGAGTTGCTTGCAACCTACCTGCATCAGCTGCTTGTAGATAAACTTAAATTGAGTACTAAATGGATAATCTTCTTCAGGAAGATTATCTACAACGGAGTAATAAATGGACATCCATAACAATATTTTCATAACAATCACATATGTTTTGGCCTTGGACCCAAGAGCTGAAACTATAAGGCCTTAGTAACCTAAAATTGGGTTGATAAAAAATATTAATAATAGGCTTTCAATCTATTTTGGGATAGTCAGTGTGACGTAGTTGTTGTCTCTTGGAAATTTGATCAAGAAGAGTGGGAAAATAGCATGGGCTAGTAAGCTTTCAGACCGATAATTAAAAAATTGCTAGTGTTTGTAAAGTCATTAAAAATAGCAACTATTTTATGCAAAGATAAAATCTGGACAAAAATACTCTTAGCATATACGAAAAATATCCAGCATAATATGCTGGATTATGGAAGTCTTATGTATAAAACTCCAGCATATTGTACTGGAGTTCAAACATCAAAGACATCTTGTATGTGAATCCCAATATATTGTCACGACCTAAAATCCCAACCAATCAGGGTCGTGATGGCGCCTAATGCCACTCGTTAGGCAAGCCAACAAAATGGATAATACAAAAATTAAACATTAAATATTTGACAACTAATCAATAACATAATATAAAAACAACTCTGCAATAACATAATAAAGTTCTAAAATCAATAAGTAGCGTAAGCCACCCCAAGATTTGGTGTCACAAATACATGAGCTTCGAGATCCAACTAAACACAAGATTCTGAAAGAAATACAATTATGCCCAAATAAAGTGGAAACAATGAAGTAGAGGTTAGATAATGACTCAAGGCATGCGGACAGGATGCAGCTCTACCTCGAATCACCAACACAATATCTACTAAGCACCTCTCGGGGCTCTGCTGGTACCAATGTCAGGATCTGTACAAGAAATGCAGAAGTTTAGTATGAGTACAACCGACCTCAATGTACTCCGTAAGTGTCGAGCCTAACCTCGACGAGGCTAAGACAATACACCTACAATAAACATGTGCAGTTATTTATATGTATAAAAGAATAAAAAGTAAAGAGTCAAAGGAAACAATGAAGTAGGGGCAGGTTTAGGGTACAACAGACAAAAATAGTAAATAAGGAATCATGAAGTAAACCTCTTTCTAAAACGGGCAACAAAACCACCAAGTCAAAATTCACATAACCAATGTCAAGTAAAACAATGAAATCAATAAACATGCACGACATCACTATTCGTGCTTTTACTCTCATCCTCACCATATCAGGTAAATGCAAGTGTACGATATCACCCTTCGTGATCTTACTCTTATCTTCACGTGATCATAATAAAAATGCATATGCACGACATCATACTTGTGCTTTAACCTCTCATGATAAATAAGCATGTACACGACATCACCCTTCATGCTTTTATCCTCACATTCACTCAATCAATGATGTCAATATGTAAGTGAGCCATGACAACACCCTTCGTGATTTTCACTCTTCCTCATCAAGCAACAACAACAACCCACAGTATTAAGCAAGGTGAGAAGCAAATTCCAACCTCAATAATAGTGTTAGAATAATCAAACTCAACTTTCAATATCACATCAATTTTAACATAAGCGATAAACACGAAAGCAAATAGTCAAAGAATAAACGATCTATCTAAGGCATGGAAGGAATAGTAAATGGAACAACATGGTATAAACAGGATAAATTCCACCCCGTATTCTTTTAACCCATAACAGTGCATATACACCCGTCACCTTACATATACGCCGTCCCCACACATAATTCACGTAGAAAATAGAGTAAACAAGTCCAAATTCCCTCAAGTCAAAGTTAACCATGACACTTACCTCCTTCCGGAATCAAATCAACAATCAACCAGGGTTTTTTCCTTAGACTAAGCCTCCAAACCAACCGAATCGAGCCAATTATCAATCAAACAATCAAAAATAAGCTTTAGAAATTGCTCACGAATGAAAAAGGTTCAATTTTTATCATATTTAAAAAATTCAACAATAGTCAACCCCGAGCTCGCTTAGTCAAAATCTGAGATTCGGATCAAATCTCGATTATCCATTCATTGTCGAGCCCAGTTATGTGATTTGTTTCGAAATCAGACCTCAATTTGACGTCTAAATCTCAATTTTATAAAATTTCTAAATTCTACCCGAAACCCCTAATTCCTACTTTGAAATTCATGAAAATGTAATGGGAATTGATTGAAAACTATTTAAAGTTGCTTACCAATGATTTTGGGGAGAAAATGTTCTTCAAAAATCGCCTCTAGTGAGCTTAGGGTTGAAAAATAATGTTAAATGAGCTCGGTCTCGTTTTTTCCAACTTTTACCCAGCTGCAGACGTCGCAATTGCGAACTCTTGTTTGCAATTGTGAAACACTGATAGAAAAAGCGAACAGTGCAACAGTGACCCTGAAGTCGCAAATGCGACTAACCCTTCGCATTTGCGAATTCCCTCTATCTCGCAGATACGAAAAAATGCTTCACAAAAGCAAAGCTATCACCCAGATGCCTACATTGCAAATGCGACCCTCCTCCGGTTCGCAATTGTGGCCCTAACTTCGCATTTGCAAACTCCTCAATCCCTGTCCAAATTCCACAAATACGAGCCTGACTTCGCAAAAGCGAAGCTCACAATCGTGAGCAGGTCTTTGCATTTGCGAGACGTATGCATCAGCGGTTCAAAACCTTCGAAATCACAGCCAAAACTCATCCGAGCCCCTCGGGCTCCAAACCGAACATTCACACAAGTATAGTAACATCATACAAACTCGCTCGCTAACTCAAATCATCAAAATAACATCCATTATCAAGAATCAATCATCAAAACTCACAATTTCAACTTTGAAACTCATTTTTTTCCAACTTTTTACATAATGCACCGAAACGTGTTCGGGTCACCTGAGACCCCAACCAATTATGCGTACAAGTCCAAGACACCATACAAACATACTGGAATTGTCTAAACACCGATCTAAGGTCATTTACCAAAAATGTTGATCGTGGTTAACTCTAGCCTCATTTTAAGTCAAAATCACATTTGCTTTAAAATTTCACATAAAACCTTTCCTACAAATGACACGGACCACACACACAAGTCATATAACATAAAATGTGGCTATGAGAGGTCTCAAAATACCAAAATTAAGGTTAGTTCTCAAAACGACCTATCAGATCGTCATATTTGCCACCTCTAAAAAAACATTTGTCCTTGAACGTACATAAAAGTGTACCTAGACTGGTAAAAAGGTGTGGGTATCTACTCCGCATATTGGCTAAGACTCCCACATAGCCTCCTCAATCAGCTGATCTCTCCATTGCACTTTCACAGAAGGAAAACTCTTAGACCTCAACTTTCGAACCTGCCGATCTAGAATAGCCACCGGATCTTCCTCATAGGTAAAATTCTCATCAAGCTGCACCGTGCTAAAGTCCAAAACATGTGATCTATCCTCATGGTACTTCTGAAGCATAAAAATGTGGAATACCGGATGTACCCCTGCTAGGCTAGGAGGCAATGAAAGCTTATAAACAACCTCCCTAACTATATCCAAGATATCAAATGATCCAATAAACCTCGGGCTCAACTTGCCTTTTTACCAAACTGCATCACGCCCTCCATAGGAAACACTCAGAGAAGAACCTTCTCGCCCACCATGTAAGCCACATCTCGAACCTTCCTATCCGTATAATGCTTTTGCCTGAACTGAGCTATACGAAGTCGTTCCTGAATCACCTTAACCTTTTCCAAAGCATCATGAACCAAATCAGTGCCCAACAATATAGCCTCTCCGGGCTCAAACCACCCAATCGGCTAACGACGTCGCCTCTAATACAAAGCCTCATACAGAGCCATCTGGATGATTGACTGATAGCTAATGTTGTAGCCAAACTATGCTAGAGGTAAGAACTGGTCCCACTGACCCCCAAACTCCATAGAGCATGCATGCAACATGTCCTCCAATATCTGAATAGTGCTTTCGGATAGTTCATCCGTCTGAGGATGAAATGCAGTACTCAGCTCGACCGCATGCTCAAATCACACTGTATAGATCTCCAAAAATTTAATGTGAACTATGTGCCCCGGTTCGAAATGATAGAAATGGTCACGCCGTGCACGTAGGTAATTTCCTAATTGTAAATCTGAGTCAACCGGTCTAAAGAATAGGACGTCAACACCAAAATGAAGTGTGCGGACTTTGTCAATAAATCCACAATAATCCACACTGTGCCATATTTCTTCAAGGTCCATGGTAAGCCTACCACAAAATCCATAGTGATGCGCTCCCACTTCCACTCCGGTATCTCCAATATCTGAGTCAACCCACCCGGTTTTTAATGATCATACTTCATCCGTTGATAATTCAAACACTGTGAGATATGAATGACAATATCTTTCTTCATCCTCCGCTACCAATAGTATTATTTCAAGTCACGGTAAATCTTTGTGACACCTGGGTGAATAGAATAGCGTGAACTGTGAGCCTCCTCAAGGATCAGCTCTCTCAACCCATCAATATTTGGAACACAAATTCGGACTTGAAGTCGCATAAAACCATTATCCCCAATCACAACCTCCTTGGCACCACCCCGCTGCACTGCGTATTTCAATGCCAACAAGTGAGGATCATCAAACTAGTGAGCCTTGATATGCTCCAACAATGATGACTGTGCCACCACACAAGCAAGAAACCGGCTAGGCCCGAAACATGCAATCTCACAAACTGATTGGCCAGAGCCTGAACATCAATGGCTAGTGGCCTCTCCACTGGGTAAATATGCCAAACTAATCATTCTCTCTGCCTTCCAACTCAATGCATTGGCCACTACATTGGCCTTCCTCGGATGATATCATATGGTGATATCATAGTCCTTCAGTAATTCTAACTATCTCCGCTGGCGCAAATTAAGGTCCTGCTGCTTGAATAGGTGCTGGAGACTCTGATGGTCGGTTTAGATCTCACATGGAATTCCATATAGATAGTGCCTCCAAATCCTCAGTGCGTGAACAATGGATGCCAACTCTAAATCATACACAAGGTAATTCTTCTCATGAACCTTTAACTGAGGAGATGCGTAGGCAATCATCCTACCATCCTGCAGCAACACCGCGCTAAGCCCAATACGCGATGCATTAAAATACACCGTGTAAGATCCTGAACCCGTAGGCAACACCAAATCTGGGGCTGTAGTCAATGCAGTCTTGAGCTTTCAAAAGCTCGCCTCACACTCGTCAGACCATATGAAAAGAGCACCCTTCTGGGTCCACTTGCTCAAAGGGGATGAGATAGATGAAAACCCCTCCACGAATAGTCTATAATACCCCGCCAAACCCAAGAAGCTATGAATCTCTGTAGCTGAAGTAGGTCTAGGCCAGTTCTGAACTGCCTCAATCTTCTTAGAATCCACAACTGTCCAAAAAGGCAACCGAGTCCAACCAAAACTCAAACTTCAAAAACTTGGCATATAACTGACGATCCTTCAAAGTCTGAAGTATGATCCATAGGTGTTGCTCATGCTCCTCTCGACTGCGAGACTAAACCAAAATATCAGCAATGAAGACAATCACGAAGGAATCCATATAGGGCTTGAACACTCGGTTCATCAAATCCATAAAGGCTGCTGGGAAATTAGTTAAGCCAAATGACATCACCAAGAACATGTAATGACCATATCGAGTCTGAAAAGCTGTCTTAGCGACATCCTACCCCAATATTCACCAGATGGTAGCCTGACCTCAAATCAATCTTGGAAAACACCTTGGCACCCTGAATCTGGTCAAATAAGTCATCAATCCTCGTCAATGGATATTTGTTCAACTGCAGATAATCTATGAACATCCTCATCGATCCGTCCTTCTTCTTCACAAACAATACCAGTGCACCCCAAGGCAATACACTAGGTCTAATGAATCCCCTGTCAAGCAAATCTTGCAATGGTTCCTTGAACTCTTTCAAATCAACTAGGGCCATACGGTATGGTGGAATAGAAATAGGCTGAGTACCCGAAACCAAGTCAATGCAAAAGTCGGTATCTCAGTCAGGTGGGATGCCTGACAAGTCTGTAGGAAACACCTTTGGGAACTCCCTCACCACCGGAACTGAATCCATGGAAGGCACCTTGGCACTAGAATCACGGATATAGGCCAAATACGCCAACCCTTTCTCGACCATACGCCGAGCTTTCACATATGAAATGACCCTGCTAATGGAGTGACCAAGAGTCCCTCTCCACTCCAGTTGAGGCAACCTCGGCATGGATAACATCACAATCTTGGCATCAAAATTCAATATAGCGTGATATATTGCCAATCAATCCATGCCCAAAATAAAATCAAATTCAACCATATTAAGTAATAGAAGGTCAATCCTAGTTTCATAGTTCCCGATAATGGTCAAATAAGACCGATAGACCTGGTCCACCACAACCGAAACCCCAACAGGCGTAGACACATAAATAGGAGTAATCAAAGAATCATGAGACATATCAAAATATGATGAAAACTAGGATGACACATACAAATAAGTTGAATCTGGATCAAATAAAAATGATGCATCTCTATGGCAAACGAGAACAATACCTGTGATAACCACATCAGACGACTCCGCCTTAGGTCTAGCTGGAAATGCATAGAAACGGGGCTGAGCCCCACCAATCTGACCTCCATATCTCATACGACCTCTCACTGGCTATCCTCCACCTCTAGCTGCTTGACCCCTACCCTTAGTCGGCTGGGACGGTGGTGGAGCAACTGGTGCTAGAACCATGGCAAAAGTACACTGTTGTAGCATGCTACTCTGTGACCTTGAGAAAAACCTTGCGACGTGCCTTAGGTCCCTACAAGTATAATAAGCCCTCAGCTGATGGGATTGCTGACCCTTGAACTGACCCTGTCAACATGAATAACCACCCTGATAACTCTGAATTGGTGGTGCACTGATGGGAGCTGAAGGTGTATTGTATGCTAGCTGCTCAGGGTTAGACCCATAAGAACCACGGTTGCCCGAAGCCCCATGCGACACCTGAATTACTACTGAAACCTGATGGGATAGCCTATACAAAATGAACCCCTGCCTCTAAATGAGGCACCACTGAAACTACTGAAATGACGAGGCCTCTTCAAAAATGCCGCCTCTCTACCCTAGCCATGAATTGTCTTGATCAGTCTAGCGATCTCCAGAACTTGAGTGAAAGAAATATCATCCTCAGTCTCTCTGGTCATTTGTGATGCCGTAAGTAAGGCCATCTATAAACCTCCTCACCCTCTCACTATCTATAGGATTCAAGATAACTACATGGAGGGATAAATCCACGAATCTGGTCTCATACTGAGTAACGGTCATGCTATTCTGCTGGAGGCGCTCAAGCTGACTGCGAAAATCCTCTCTTTGAGTGAAGCGGATGAACTTCTCCATGAATAGCTGTGAGAACTGAGCCCAAGTGAGAGGAGGTAAACCTGCTAGTCTACCCCGAACATACTCCTGCCACCACCTCTTGGCAGAACCATGCATCTGAAACACTCTGAAGTAAACTCTGTTGGACACCACTATACCCATATTGCGCAATACCTCATGGCAACAGTCCAAGAAATCCTAGGGGTCCTCTAAAGGTATACTACTAATGAGAGTGGGAAATAACTTGGTGAACTTATCCTACCTCTTCAGCCCCTCGGCTGACATCACGAGTCCCTCCCCATACTGCGTAGCAATAACAGGTTGAACTGCTCCAACTGGTGGAATTGCTGGAATTTGATATCCGGGAGCCATCTTCTCTAGAGTGTGAATAGCGGGAGTTTGGGATCCTCCCCCAGCATGAGAGACAACTGGTGCTATAGGAAATACACTAGCCTAAGACATGCTCTCCATAAGGCCAACCAAGTGAACTAGGGCATACTAAGTACTGGGGTAGCAATGGACCCCTCTAAAACCTGAGCTGGTCTAACTGGCACGGCCGGAATAGGGATCTCCTCATGCTTCTTGATCTGGGGAATTGCAATAGGTGTTATTGTACATGCTCTAGGCTGAGCTCTACCTCTACCTCTGGATCTACCTCGGCCCCGACCTCTACCCCCTGGTAATGGCTTCAACCTGGGGCTCGAACTATTGATTAGCTACTGACGCAGTACGTGTCCTCACCATCTATTAGACAATAAGAATATAGTGATTCAAACTCAAAGATAGAATAAAATCACACGATAGAGAAAGAGAGAAAGTGATATTTCCTAAAGCTTAATAGCCCCTGGAAGATAAGTACAGATGTCTCCCTACCAATCCTCTATACTCTACTAAGCTTTCTCATGACTCGTGAGACCTAGGAAACCTAGTGCTCTAATACCAACTTGTCTCGACCCAAAATCCCATCCAATCAGGGTCGTGATGGCGCCTAACGCCGCTCACTTGGCAAGACAACACAACTGATAATACAAAAAGTAAAGCATTAAATATTTGACAACTGATCAATAAGATAATATAAAAATAGATCTGTAATAACGTAATAAAGTTCTAAAACCAATAACTAGCGTAAACTACCCTAATATTTGGAGTCACAAGTACATGAACTTTTAGATCCAACTAAATACAAAGTTCTATAAGAAATATTATAGTGTCCGAATAAAGTGGAAACAATATAGTAGAGGTAAGATAATGACTCAAGGCATGCGGATGGGAAGCAACTCTACCTCGAATCACCAACGCAATATCTGCTAAGCACCTCTTTGAAATCCACTGGTATCGATGTCAGGATTTGCACAAGAAGTGCAAAAGTGTAGTATAAGTACAACTGACCCCAATATACTTCTTAAGTGTCGAGCCCAACCTCAGCGAGGTAGTGACGAGGCTAAGAAAAGACACCTACAATAAACATGTGCAGTTATTTATATGTATACAAGAATAACAAGTAGATATTCAATTGAAACAACAGAGTAGGGTCATGTATAGGGGACAATAGATAGAAAAATTAAATAAGGAATCATAAAGTAAACCTCTTTCCAAAATAGGCAACGAAACCACCAAGTCAAAATTCACATTACTAAATGTCAAGTAAAATAATGAAATCAATAAACTTGTACTGTATCACCTTCGTGATTTTACTCTCATCTCACCATATCAGGTAAATGCAAGTGCACGACATCACCCTTCGTGCTTTTACTCTCATCCTCACGTGATCATAATAAAAATGCATTTGAACGGCATCACCCTTCGTGCTTTAACCTCTCATGATAAATAAGCATGTGCATGACATCACCCTTCGTGCTTTTATCCTCGCATTCACTCAATCAATGATGTAAATATGCAAATGAGGCACGACAACACCCTTCATGGTTTTCACTCTTCCTCACCAATAAACAACAACAACCACAGTATCAAGCAAGGCGGGAAGCAAATTTCAACCTCAACAATAGCGTTAGAATAAGCAAACTCAACTTTCAATATCACAAAAATTTCAAAATAATCGATAAAGACGAAAGAGAATAGTCAAAGAATAAACGATCTATCTAAGGCATAGTAAATGAAACAATATGGTACAAATAAGGTAAATTCCACCCCGCATGCTTTTAACCCATAACAATGTATACACACCCATCACCTTGCATATACACCGTCCCTACATATAATTCACATAGCAAATAAACCAAAACAATCCTAATTCTCTCAAGTCAAAGTTAATCATGACACTTACCTCCGTCCTGAATAAAATCAACAATCAACCATGGAGTTTTCCTAAGAACTAGCCTCCAAACCAACTGAATCTTTCCAATTATCAATCAAACAATCCAAAATTAGCTTTAGAAACTACCCACGAATGAAAAAAGTACAATTTAAATCATATTTGAAAAATTCATCAAAAGTCAACCTCGAACTTTCTTGGTTGAAATTTGAGATTCGGACCAAATCCCGATTACGCATTCATCCCAGAGCTCTGTTATGCGGTTTATTTTGAAATCCGGCCTCAATTTAAGGTCTAAATCTCTATTTAACAAAATTCCTAAATTCTACCCAAAACCTCTAATTTCTACCTTGAAATTCATAGATTAGATGTTTAAATTTATGGAAAAGTAATGGAAATTGATTGAAAACTAGTTAAAGCTGCTTACCAATAAATTTGGGATTTCTCTAGAGAGCTTAGGGTTAAAAATGGTGTAAAATGAGCGAAGTCCACTTTTTCCCAACTTTTACCCAGCCGCAGACATCGCAATTGCGAAACCCTAATAACAAAAGAGACCAGTGCAACAATGCCCCAGAAGTCGCAAATGCGACTAATCCTTCGCATTTGCAAAGTTCGCCTATCTCGCAAATACGGAAAAATGCTTCGCAAAAGCGAAGATATCACCCAACTACCTACATTGCAAATATGATTCCTACATCGCAAATGCGACCCCCCTCCTGTTTGCAGTTGCAACCTTGACATCACATTTGGGAAGTCCTCAATCCAAGCCTATATTCCACAAATGCGAGCCTGACTTGGCAAAAGCTTAGCTTGCATTTACGAGCAGGTCTTCGCATTTGCGAGACCTGTAGTCCAGCTACACAAACAATGCATCAGCAGTTTAAAACCTTCCACACCACATCCAGAACTCATCCGAGCCCCTCATTCTCTAATACAAACATCCACAAAAGTATATTAACATCACAAGAACTCGCTCTCTAAATCAAATCATCAAAATAATATCAATTATCAAGAATCAATCATTAATACTCAAAATTTCAACTTTATGTAATGACCTGACCAGTCGTTTTGCGTACTACCTTTAATTTTAGTGTTCCGAGACCTCCCATAGCTTCATTTGTTGTTTATTTGTTTGCGTACATGGTCCATGTCATTTTTCGGAAAGTTTTTATGTAAAATATTGAAGAATTAAAAGAGGCTAGAGTTGACCACGGTCAACAATTTTAGTAAATAACCTTGGATCAGTGTTTTAATAATTTCGGTAGGTTCATATGATATTTTTGTACTTGTACGCATGTTTGGTTGGGGTCCGGGGTGACCTCAGCGCATTTCGGCGTGTTATATGAAAAATTGTTAAAATGAGTTTTAAAGTTGAAATTCTTATGTTTTGATGACTGATTCTTGTTATTTGGTGTTAATTTGATACTTTGAGGTAGCGAGTAAGTTTGTAGGATGTTATTACACTTGTGTACATATTTGGTTTGGAGCCCGAGAGGCTCGGGCGAGTTTCGGGTGCATTGCGGATGAGTTAGGAGCAACTGATGCATAGCTGGATCTAGTGTGAACTTGCAAATCTCGCAAATGTGAGAATACTGCTCGAAAATGCGAGCCCCACTATTGCAAGTAACTGCTTGCATCTGCGAACGGAGCTGGGGAATATGCACTTCGCAAATGCAGATTATTGGAGCTCCGCAAATGTGATATACCTGTCGCATTTGTGACATTTGGGGAGGCCGACCATCTTCGTTGTGAAGCTTTGATTGTAAATGCGCATGAGGGGGCAGCCACAAATGTAAAGATTTTGTCCCAATTGCAACTTCTTGGGGCCTGTTGCACTGGTCGCTTTTGCTATCAGTGTTTCGCGAATGCGGGCTTCACAATGCGATACCTGCAGCTGGGTAAAAGAGAGAAAAATTGGGACTTAGCTCATTTTACACTATTTTTCAACCCTAAACACTCTAGAGGCGATTTTTGAAGAACTTGTTCTTCCCAAATTCATTACTAAGCATCTTTAACTAGTTTTCAATCAATTTTAATTACTTTCATGAGTATTTAACATGAAATCTAGGAATTTTATGGTAGAAATTAGGGGTTTTGGGTAGAATTTAGGGATTTTGTAAAATTGAGATTTAGAACTCAAATTGAGGTCAGATTTCAAAACAAATCACATAACCGAGCTCAGGGTTGACTTTTATTGACTTTTTAAATTTAGGTAAAGATTGAACCTTTTTCATTCGTGGGTAGTTTCTAAAGTTTGTTTTGAATTGTCTGAACGATATTTGGCTAGATTTGATTAGTTTGGAGGCTTGTTCTAAAGGGAAAGCCATGGTTGAATGTTGACTTGTTTTCAGAAGAGGTAAGTGTCTTGCCTAACTTTATTAGGGGAGTTTCTTTTCCTACTATTTGATATTGTTTGCTACACACATGGGTGATGAATATACGAGGTTACGAGCATATATATATGTGCCAGGGTTTCCATGATCGGGAGGGGGAAATTATATGCTTCTTTGTGCCTTTGTTGGATAATCCCTTGACCTATGATTCATTTAATTCAATGATTAATAAACTCGATTATCTATACTAAAAATCATGTTAGAATATATGACATCTTAAAAAAGGGTTTAATGTGTTGTTTTCGAGATTCGTTTTCTTACTTAACTTGATCGTAGTATCAGGAACCCATATCTATACCTGTTATTGTCATGTCACTTGAACTTCTTTATTTGTATTAAGAGATGATTATGGGCCTTAGGGCTCCATTTGGCATGATGGGTAATTTTGTGTGGTTGATATGGTATTGGCACAATGAGTATTTTCGTGTGGTTTGAATATGATTGTTTTGTTGGTTATTACCGTGCGAAAAAGGAAGTTGGATTTCTGTTATGATTACTCATTCGTTAAACACTTACGTGCCCTTTACTTTGGTTTTATTAATGTTTGTTGTTTCATATGATACCTCCCATTTGAGTTCCTTAAGTAGTTACCTCTGTGTTTTCCATATGGCCTGTTACTCTTATAGCTATATCTTTACCTTGTTTGTTACTGTTACACCTATGCCTTGACTTGATTTTCTTATGTTACATGTCCTCTTCAAATTCATGCATTTACTTGTTATTAGCTCATACCTGTTACATGCATCTAATTGTCATGTGATTTACTTGTTAAATGCCTTAACTTGCTACATGTCTTCACTCACAACATGTTTTCATTTACTATATGTCTTCACTTACTATATGCTTTTACTTACCATATGACTTCACTGATTAAATGCCTTTACTTGCTACATACTTCTACTTGCTACATGATTTCATATATTGAATTCCTTCATTTGATTCCAGTTCTTACTTGATAAACATCTTTTCTCGTTTCATGTTCTACTCTCCTTTGTTTAACAAGATTGGGTGAATTTTAGTTTGGTTGTGTGTTATACTTTGTGGAAGCCTTGTCATTATATACGGTAGACTAGACTTTGATATTGGACTGCTCATTCTACTCTATCTGAGTTATATTACCTAGTTGAATACCACATGTTTGTTACCTTGTCATTATACACACCGCAATAGTGTTATTATGTATATTGGGATCGGGTTGCATGCGCAGCAATGTTATTATGTAAATTGGGATCAGGTTGCATGCTGCAACAATGTTTGATATATATATATATATATATATATATATATATATATATATATGGGATCGGGTTGCGTGCCACAATAATGTTTATTGATATTGGGATCGGGATGCACGCTGCAACAGTGTTCATTATATATGTGGGATCGGGTTGCGCGCCGCAACGGAGCAGATGTATTGTGGTTATTCTTGTCTTTGATTGCTGTTATTGTATTGTGTTGTGATCCTGAGGAGTGATGATATTCTGGGGCCCTCTGTCAGTTTTATCCTTGTTTCAATTATTACGCGATTATTTGTGTATCTTTCTCGTATTGCTCTTTCTGCTTATCATCTGCTCAGGTAAGAGCAATAAGTGAGTATCTTTTAACTAAAAACCACGTCACTACTTCACCGAGGTTAGTTAAGGTACTTATTGAGTACATGAGGTCGGTTGTACTCGTGCTATACTTCTACACCTTGTGTGCAGATCTTGGAGCCGTGTAGCTGTGGAAGATGAAGCCTTGCACTAAACACACTCCGGCATTCCA
The DNA here is from genome assembly GCA_000715115.1 of Nicotiana otophora. Lineage (NCBI taxonomy): Eukaryota > Viridiplantae > Streptophyta > Magnoliopsida > Solanales > Solanaceae > Nicotiana > Nicotiana otophora. Next base: position 46,101 of record AWOL01S0019384.1, on the reverse strand, counting down.
AATTCAAGCTACCTCTTGTTCATGGTAGTTTAGGACTTAAACTCTATTTATGTAAATTTCAAATAGATATTGTACCTATTCTTCATTTTGGTTTGTAAATCTAAATCATACTGACTCATGACTTGTACTACCAGTCCTTGGGAGGTTGTATAGAATTCAGTCATTTTATTTATTGTTATTAATAATCTATTATTTGATGTACCTTGTTCTATGTTTGGCTTACCTAGCATTAGGGTTAGGTTCCATCACGACTATGTGATTTTTGGGTCATGACAAGTTGATATCATAGCACTAGGTTCGTAGGTTCTACGAGTCATAAGCAAATGTCTAATAGAGACTTGGGGATCAGTATAATGACGTCCATACCTATCTTTGAAAGGCTATAGGGCATTTAGGAAACTTGTTTTCTTTCTTTCCTTATCGTGCGACCTTGTTTCAGCTTGGAACCTGCGACTTTGATTCTTCTTATTCGTTCATATACGATGCTGAGCACAAAGTATCATTGTGCACCGACGACTTTTAATGTTGCGAATGGGTTGCGAAGGGTTGTGGATGTTTGATTATCGTCGCGATGTGTTGTCTAGTCTTGGGGAAGATGCATTGATAAATGTTTCAGTTATTCATTTGTGGGACAATGCAGATTCTTATATCTTTTTGACGAGTGTAGACTCGAGAGAATTAATCGGTTACCTAGTTGTTGTGACCGTGGTGGGGTCGTGGGAAGGTGTTGATTTGAGTCCAGCCGGTGGGTTATCTCCTGCTTGAATATTTCAGGTTGTGTGTTTTGTATGAGGCTTCTTTTAAGTGGAATGCATATAATATCATTTTGGAGCATTTGAGAAAATTAGCTTGACTGTCACAAGGATGGGTATGCGCTTAGCAGAGTCTTCGGAGTGTTTTATGACTAGTGTTACATAAGTTTATGAAGTATTTAGTTGATTAACAGCGCGGGGCCGGGGCATCTACGAAGGAATGGTATTGTGGATTGGCTATAATTTGAGAAAAGTTTCATCAAGGATGATTGCGAGCAAGGGATCGGTGAATGTATGATGTAATATGCCTTACGGGTATATAGAGGTCTTGGGAATGATTCAGGTTTGATGCTCATTGCGGATGCAGTGTGCAAGGAAAAGAAACCTTTAGGTTGCTTCTTCTAGTTAATCGGGTGCTGGTGAAGCGTAGGTTATTCAGTGCATATCGGCTGTGTAGTGGAGATTAGAGCAAGGTGAGTGACTATAGAAAGGTTCTGATGAGTTCAAGATTCATACGTGGCCTTTGAGGATTTTCCAATTTGTGTATGGTTAGAGCTCGAGATCGGTAGTGAATGGTGTTCAAATTTGCGGTACTTTTATATCAAGAATGATTCTACGTAGCACTATTAGAGAGATGCAAAATATGATTTCAGATTCGCAGATGGTCCTTCAGAGCAAGCATTTCAGATTGAGTTACTTTTGGGTTTGGCAGTCTGCGTGACTTGGCTAAGTTAGAGGAGATCAGTTCTGATGACTTGATTATGTGTTAACAAGTTTCAAATAATTTTTGATGGTTATGGCCATGGCTCGGGGTTGATGTCTTTTACAAGTATAGAAGGTGTATTGCGTGTGGTGATGTCCTCCTAGATTGAGTTAAATTGAAGGTTCTCGGTTGATGAGTTGTTCAACTTGCTTGTGGTTCAGAGTTGATTATGAGAATTTCGTAATTTCACAAGTTAGCATGATAGTAGCAGTGCACCGTGTGGGATTGAAAGTTGTGAGTAGAAGGTTGCGGTATAATTTTGAAGGGAAGGTCATGGGTTCTAGATGGGACAGATGATTTCAGATGTTTAAGAGAATGCTTGCGCTATTTGATGTCACATGAGAAGAGTGCACATTTTAGAAGGCGCACTGTGTTTTGACTTGCGGATGCTTGGCTAGTGTTGCGGTGGTCGCCTGGTTTTGGGTTGCTGAGGTTCAGCTTTTGCTATGTGGAGCAAGGATCTATATGAGCATTTTCTGTAAGATAGTGGAGTATGAGTGATGTATCAGCCATTTGAGAAGTAGAGTTAGGATCGGATATGAGGATTCCTTTATTCTTGAGGTTTAGAGACTGGATGTTCTCGCGGGAAGCCTATTCCTTGGTTACAGACTGTAAAGATATGTTAAGAATTGGTTAGGTGATGGTATGTGTAATGGATAGGTTGCTATGGACTTTTGGAAGGTTATTTACCTATTTGGGGATGATCAAAATTTGTTTTGGTGCTATTAGTAAGCCTAAGGAGAATGTGTATTCTATATCACATCAGGTTTGCTTATTCTTATGCAATTGCTACCATGGGTATATCATCAGGCAGAATGGATGTTATCCGTGTCCTGGTCTATGTTATGTGTTTCTCTCTTATGCTATGATGAGTTATGAGGTTACATGATTATTCGCACGTATGTTGTAATCCTGTTTAGGCCTTATGGCGATATGGGCGAGATGGCCCTCGTATTGTTGATTTGCTTATTACACCTTAGTTGTGCTTGTCTTTTTCTGTATTGTATTATGCATATTCATCTTTCCACAATTATATTTGTGCACTCTACCGTGCTTGATGTTGACGCACATGTGATTAGTGCGCCCAAGCATTATGGCTCGATGGGTATCCCTATGTGGATTGATATATTTGGGATCAGGTTACGCACCGCAACTGAGTTATGTGGGATACCCTTCCTTATGTTTATTTCGTATGTTTTGTTTTTCCCTTTGTGGGATGAGCTCCTAGAAATCATGATTTTGTTGTTACATTAGTTGTACTTGTTGGATAGTCTTCGTAACTTGTTTTCTTTCCAGTTTTGCATATATTTGAGTTATTGCTTGTTGCGTGTACGAACCGCGTTATGTGAGGCTTGGATTTAGGGTGTGATTTGTTGGTTGGACTGCTTGTATTGGGTGAGACGAGGTTTTTGGACCTGGGTTTTGCACTATCGTGTTGGGGATAAGAAATGTTGGAGTAATAATATCGTATTTCCGCTACGAATTTGGCAATGGTCCTTGTCGGATGAGAGAGCTCCTCAACTTGTATATTTTATGGCTGGTTAAAAGTTTTTGCATATTCCTTTTATCATTAGCATCATTGTGAAGGTCTAGAATGAGATTTCTTTTGATATAAGGTGTATTACCGGTACCTAGTTTGGTGATGAGCAGTTATTGTGTTCAGAAGTTATTGCTGTGAGTACATGAGTTATATGGCACATCGTGTGGTTTGACCTTTGCAGTGTATTGACGGCTTCATGTAGCTTGTTGTGATTGATACAGTGTGTACATACAAGGATCAAATCTCATAGGAGGTTTCAGATGTTGGAATTTGGTTTCACGCCTGGTAGGGGCTAAGGTCGAAGGAAGAATCTTCTGTAGGGGTCATGTGCATGGAATTATATGGGCCGAGGTGGCACGATATCACTCATGGGTACGGGCAANCTGGTTTTGGGTTGCTGAGGTTCAGCTTTTGCTATGTGGAGCAAGGATCTATATGAGCATTTTCTGTAAGATAGTGGAGTATGAGTGATGTATCAGCCATTTGAGAAGTAGAGTTAGGATCGGATATGAGGATTCCTTTATTCTTGAGGTTTAGAGACTGGATGTTCTCGCGGGAAGCCTATTCCTTGGTTACAGACTGTAAAGATATGTTAAGAATTGGTTAGGTGATGGTATGTGTAATGGATAGGTTGCTATGGACTTTTGGAAGGTTATTTACCTATTTGGGGATGATCAAAATTTGTTTTGGTGCTATTAGTAAGCCTAAGGAGAATGTGTATTCTATATCACATCAGGTTTGCTTATTCTTATGCAATTGCTACCATGGGTATATCATCAGGCAGAATGGATGTTATCCGTGTCCTGGTCTATGTTATGTGTTTCTCTCTTATGCTATGATGAGTTATGAGGTTACATGATTATTCGCACGTATGTTGTAATCCTGTTTAGGCCTTATGGCGATATGGGCGAGATGGCCCTCGTATTGTTGATTTGCTTATTACACCTTAGTTGTGCTTGTCTTTTTCTGTATTGTATTATGCATATTCATCTTTCCACAATTATATTTGTGCACTCTACCGTGCTTGATGTTGACGCACATGTGATTAGTGCGCCCAAGCATTATGGCTCGATGGGTATCCCTATGTGGATTGATATATTTGGGATCAGGTTACGCACCGCAACTGAGTTATGTGGGATACCCTTCCTTATGTTTATTTCGTATGTTTTGTTTTTCCCTTTGTGGGATGAGCTCCTAGAAATCATGATTTTGTTGTTACATTAGTTGTACTTGTTGGATAGTCTTCGTAACTTGTTTTCTTTCCAGTTTTGCATATATTTGAGTTATTGCTTGTTGCGTGTACGAACCGCGTTATGTGAGGCTTGGATTTAGGGTGTGATTTGTTGGTTGGACTGCTTGTATTGGGTGAGACGAGGTTTTTGGACCTGGGTTTTGCACTATCGTGTTGGGGATAAGAAATGTTGGAGTAATAATATCGTATTTCCGCTACGAATTTGGCAATGGTCCTTGTCGGATGAGAGAGCTCCTCAACTTGTATATTTTATGGCTGGTTAAAAGTTTTTGCATATTCCTTTTATCATTAGCATCATTGTGAAGGTCTAGAATGAGATTTCTTTTGATATAAGGTGTATTACCGGTACCTAGTTTGGTGATGAGCAGTTATTGTGTTCAGAAGTTATTGCTGTGAGTACATGAGTTATATGGCACATCGTGTGGTTTGACCTTTGCAGTGTATTGACGGCTTCATGTAGCTTGTTGTGATTGATACAGTGTGTACATACAAGGATCAAATCTCATAGGAGGTTTCAGATGTTGGAATTTGGTTTCACGCCTGGTAGGGGCTAAGGTCGAAGGAAGAATCTTCTGTAGGGGTCATGTGCATGGAATTATATGGGCCGAGGTGGCACGATATCACTCATGGGTACGGGCAAAATGAGTTCATTCAGCTAATTGACGGCTTTGGAGCGACTCTTGGCACGTTCGAGGATGGACATATGTTTAAGTGGCGGAGACTGTAATGACCCGATCGGTCGTTTTGAGTACTACCTTTAATTTTAGTGTTCCGAGACCTCCCATAGCTTCATTTGTTGTTTATTTGTTTGCGTGCATGGTCCATGTCATTTTTCAGAAAGTTTTTACGTAAAATATTGAAGAATTAAAAGAGGCTAGAGTTGACCACGGTCAACAATTTTAGTAAACGACCTTGGATCAGTGTTTTAACAATTCCGGTAGGTTCATATGATATTTTTGTACTTGTACGCACGTTTGGTTGGGGTCCGGGGTGACCTGAGCGCATTTCGGTGTGTTATATGAAAAATTGTTAAAATGAGTTTTAAAGTTGAAATTCTTAAGTTTTGATGACTGATTCTTGTTATTTGGTGTTAATTTGATGATTTGAGGTAGCGAGTAAGTTTGTAGGATGTTATTACACTTGTGTACATATTCGGTTTGGAGCCCGAGGGGCTCGGGCGAGTTTCGGGTGCATTGCGAATGAGTTTGGAACAACTGATGCATAGTTGTTGCTAGTGTCAACTTATAGATCTCACAAATGCGAGAATACTGCTCACAAATGCGAGCCTCAATTTTATGTGTGACTGCTCGCATTTGCGAAAGGAGTTGGGGAATGGGCACTTTGCAAATGCGAATTTTTGATCACAAATGTGGACTGTGGGAGCTCCGCATATGCGACATACACGTCGCATTTGCGATACTTGTGGAGGCTGACCAACTTCGCAAATGCGAAGCTTTGAGAGCAAATGCGCACGAGGGGGCAGCCGCAAATGCAAAGATTTTGTCGCAATTGCGACTTCTTGGGGCCTGCAGCACTAATCGCTTTTGTGATCAGTGTTTCGCAAATGCGGGCTTCGCAATTGCGAACAAGAGTTCGTAATTGCGATACCTACCGCTAGGTAAAAGAGGGAAAAATCGGGACTTAGCTCATTATACAATATTTTCAACCCTAAACACTCTATAGGCAATTTCTGAAGAACGTTTTCTTCCCGAATTCATTGGTAAGCATCTTTAACTAGTTTTCAATCAATTTCAATTACTTTTCATGAGCTTTTAACATCAAATCTAAGAATTTCATGGTTGAAATTAGGGATTTTGGGTAGAATTTAGAGATTTTGTAACATTGAGATTTAGACCTCAAATTAATGTCGGATTTCGAAATAAATCACATAACCGAGCTCGGGGGTGAATGGGTAATCAAGTTTTGGTCCGAATCTCGGGGTTTGACCAAGAGGGACCAGGGTTGACTTTTGTTGGCTTTTTCAATTTAGCTAAAGTTTGATCCTTTTTCACCCGTGGATAGTTTCTAAAGCTTATTTTAAATTGTTTGAATGATATTTGGCTAGATTTGATTTGTTTGGAGGCTTTGTCACGACCCAAATTTCCCTCCGTTTGGGTATCGTGATGGCACCTAGTCTTAGAGACTAGGTAAGCCTAACAATAATTAAAACAACAACATTATTTAAATAGTATCTCTTAAAATTCCCAAAACTGCTAGTACAAGTCATAAGCTCTACGGAGTGTTTGCTAGACAACTTCTAAATACAATTGTCCAGAAATAAGAATAAACAGTGCAAAACGAAAACTTGAAGGTGACTCCGAAGCCTGCGAACGCAGCAGCAGGTGTACCTTGAGTCTCCGCGCAACATTCCACACAGCTAGCTAACAGACAAATACCTGGATCTGCACAAAAGAATGTGCAGAAGAGTAACATGAGCACACCAATGCGGTGCCCAGTAAGTATCAAGTCTAACCTCGGTGGATTAGTGACGAGGAACAGTGAAGACACCCACTAGTCTAATAAGCTGAACAGATATAAGTACATGAATAACAGAAGTATGATGTCTATATAAAGACTATGCAATATGGCTCATGGTACAGTAATGGTAATAAGGAAGAAAACAACAAGTATCAGCGAAATATTATGAAAATGACACATAAAGGTGAATGGAACACAACCTAAATTCGGAATCACAAATACAGCAAAGACAAGTAATAACTCAGCAACTACAACCACTTTTACATAAGGTTTTAGCCAGCAACTCCATGAGGTACCAAACCTCGGACAATTCACAACTCACGGGTCTCAATACCTGAACCCTAACACTTGACATCCTGTGTCCTCAGAACACCTCATAACCGCACTGACGACTCACGTGCCAATATAGCCATTCTCACATAGAAGGCAAGTAAACAAGGGTGAGCACCTATGCTCAACAATATCAAGAACACCTCTTATCTGATAAGAGTCCTTAACTACGTGTATGCTTGTGCAGGTATCCTAACATAGTCCATACCAGCAAATAAGCATAAGGAAGAAGAAGAACGGACAACACGTAGAATATTTTCTCACAGCTTTCACAAAATAAAGCTCACACAGGTACATATACCACTACACAAATATCAACAACAAGAATGCCCCCAGGCCATAAATCATCACAAATAAATCCCTGACACAGTCCACCTTGTCTCGCCACGTGTGCAATAGTAACATAAATGCCCGCCTTGTCTCGTCACACGTGCATATTAATGTTCCCACCTTATCTCCCCACATGCGCAACCCACACATATATATATATCCCACCTTGTCATGCCGCATGTGAAAATATCAATAGTAACAATAGCACGACAGAAACCTCGTGCAACCCCACAACAAACACAACAACAATGGCAATAATACAAAGTACGACAAGTAAATCGACTCAAAGACTTGTAAATCACAAGTAAATGTGGAACCAATTCACAAGGAATAACCACAGTATGAAATGCTAGGCGTAAAGAGAACAAATCAACAAGGGAAAACTAATATGTAGCAACAACCCCACAATATACACCTCAACAACAGGGAAGCTAACACGAGTCAAATAATTCCAAATAAACAAGTCAACTGAGATATAGGATATCTAAACTTCTTTTAAGGTTGAGAAAATTGCGAAGGATATTCAACAATTCAATTAAAGATAAGCAGCGGAAAAATAATCATAACCTCAATTAAGACTGAACAATTATAGGATGAAATAATATAAATTCCAAATAAAGATAAGCAGTTATGAAAAGATAGCATGACAATAGAGAAGGTAAAATCTTCAGTTAAGTCAAATAAGAGTCAAATAGGCAATAAGAGTGAATCCTGAAGCAATTAATTCTAATTAAAGCATGTAGAGGTGAAGCTAGTAAATAGGGATTTAATCACATCAAGAACAACTTCATACTCGGTGAATGTAAGGACCTAAGAATCCTAAAAGGTCAACTTTCCACAAATAAGTCCGAGCACTACTTGTCACCTCACGTACATGGACTACAATCAACATAGAAGACTCAAACCCTAAGGGGAAATCCCCCACACAAGGTTAGGCAAGATACTTACCTCAAAGAAGACAGACCGATACTCAAAAATGAACTTCTAGGGTAAAATGACCTACGGGCTGCTCAAATCTAATCAAAATAACTTCAAAGCACAAATAAAACTCATAAGAGACTATTACGGATTATAAAGTCTCAATCTTTATCAAAATCTAAAAAGACCGAATCAAAATACGAATGGTGCCCCTCTATAACAAATAAAAAGCATACCTGTTTGACATCATCTGGCGCAGTGGTCTCAAGCCTACTATATGAAACACATCAACAGGTCGGGCCTTCCCCTCTTGGGCGCACTCTACTCGCCTGAATACTTCGCTGTGACACACGTGTCCAGAGTCTAGGACAATCTCTTACCTTGTGGCTGGTATCTCCACACTCGAAGCAAGCTGTCTGCTGATGTGGCTATGGGAACTATGCGGTACGGTACTCTGATACCTATGAGCACCTGAAACACTATGCGAAGCCTGAAGTGCAAGCTGAACTGGCTGACCCACAAAACCTCTACCATGTCGTACCCTGCCTCCAAAATAAGGACCAATAGATCTCTCCGGTCTATGAGGCCTCCTCACCTCCCTGTCCTTTCTCTCATGATCTCGCATGTACTCTCTCTCATGGCCTCGCCTGTCTTCTCTCTCCTGGTCCCACATGCCCTCTACTCGGCGAGCGATCCCTACCACCTGCTGAAACGAAATATCTGACTCTAACTCCCGAGCCATGCTGAACCGAATATCATGCCTCAGTCCCTCAATGAATCTCCGGACACGCTCTCACGGCATACTCTGACACTGACATAGTACCCTAGCGCAGCTGCTCAAACTCCGCACTCTATGCATCTCGAAGGGACTGAGGTACAAACTCTCTCAAGCATATCTCTGAAAACTGAACCCACATAAGTGAAGCTAACTCGGCTGGGCTACCCAACTCATATGCCCGCCACCACTGGTAAGCTGCTCCCCTGAGCTGGAAAGTAGTAAAAGCAATCCCGCTCGTCTCCACAATACCCATAGTACAAAGAATGCCGTGACACCCTTCCAGAAAACCCTGTGCACTCTCTGAAGCCAAACCCCTGAATGTAAAAGGGTTATATTTCTTGAACCTTGCAAGTCTAAGCTGCTCTTCCTCGGATGCTGCTGCCTTGACCACGAGCTAAACTGGAACCACAGACTATGTCTCCATGACACCTGGAACCTGACCAACATGAACTCGCCGCTCTAGGGTGTGGGCGGCGGGAGTCTGGGTTCATCCCCCGATCTGTGAAGTAGCTGGTGAAACCGGAATCAACCCCGCCTGAGCCAACGTACACAACATGCTCAGGAACTGTGCAAAGGTCTCCTAAAGTCCGGGGGTAATAACAAGCGCCTCCAGTACCTGCTCTCTATCTGAAACTACTAGTGGCTCCTCAACTGCTGCTCTGGTAGGTGCTCTGGCTGCGACACTTACTCCTGGTCGGCCTCTGCCTTTGCCTCTTGCGATACTTGCTCCAGGAGCAGCGTCGTCTATAACTGTAGCTCGTGTCCTCACCATCTGTGAGAGAATGGAATGATAAAAGTTCAAACTCCGAGATCAATAAGCTCGCACGATAGGAATAAAAGAAGTGATATTGTCCTAATAGTTCTGTAGCCTCTCGAAGCTAGGTACAGATATCTCCGTACCGATCCACAAATCTCTACTAAACTCGCTTATGACTCATAGCAACTATGAACCTAGAGCTCTGATACTAACTTGTCACGACCCAATTTTCCCTCCGTTTGGGTATCGTGATGGCACCTAGTCTTAGGGACTAGGTAAGCCTAACAATAATTAAAACAACAACATTATTTAAATAGAATCTCTTAAAATTCCCAAAACCGGTAGTACAAGTCATAAGCTCTACGGAGTGTTTGCTAGAAAACTTCAAAAATACAACTGTCTAGAAATAAGAATAAACAGTGCAAAATGAAAACTTGAAGGTGACTCCAAAGCTTGCGAACACAGCGGCAGGTTTATCTTGAGTCTCCGCAACAACTGTCCACATAGCTAGCTAACGGACAAATACCTGGATCTGCACAAACAAATGCGTAGAAGAGTAGCATGAGCATACCACAGCGGTGCCCAGTAAGTATCAAGACTAACCTCGGTGGAGTAGTGACGAGAAACAGTCAAGACACCCACTGGTCTAATAAGCTGAACAGATATAAGTACAAGAATAACAGAAGTATGATGTCTACATAAAGACTATGCAATATGGCTCATGGTACAGTAATGGTAATAAGGAAGGAAACAACACGTATCAGCGGAATATCATGAAAATGACACAGAAAGGTGAATGGAACCCAACCTAAATTCGGAATCACAAATACAGCACGGACAAGTATTAAATTAGCAACTACAACCGCTTTTACATCAGGTTTTAGCCAACAACTCCACGAGGTACCAAACCTCGGACAATTCACAACTCACGGGTCTCAATAACTAAACCCTAACACTTGGCATCCTGTGCCCTCAGAACACCTTATAACCGCACTCACGACTCACGTGCCAATAGAGCCATTCTCACATAGAAGGCAAGTAAACAAGGGTGAGCACCTATGCTCAACAATATCAAGAACTCCTCTTATCCGATAAGAGTGCTTAACTACGTGTATGCTTGTGCAGGTGTCCTAACATAGTCCATACCAGTAAATAAGCATAAAGAAGAAGAAGAAGAACGGACAACACGTAGAATATTTGCTCACAGCTTTCACAAGATAAAGCTCACACACGTACGTATACCACTACACAAATATCAACAACAAGAATGCTTCCAGGCCATAAATCATCACAAATGAATCCCTGACACAACCCACCTTGTCTTGCCATGTGTGCAATGGTAACATAAATGCCTACCTTGTCTCGCCACACATGCATAATAATGTTCCCACCTTGTCTCGCCACATGCGCAAGCCACACATATATATATCCCACCTTGTCACGCCGCATGTGAAAATATCAATAGTAACAATAGCACGACCGAAACCTCGTGCAACCCCACAACAAATACAACAACAACAATGGCAATAATACAAAGTACGCCAAGTAAATCAACTCAAGGACTTTTAAATCACAAGAAAATGTGGAACCAATTCACAAGGAATAACCACAGTCTGAAATGCTAGGCGTGAAGAGAACAGCTCAACAAGGGAAAACTAATGTGTAGCAACGATCCCACAATATACACCTCAACAACAGGGAAGATAACACGAGTCAAATAATTCCAAATAAAACAAGTCGAATGAGATATAGGATATCTAAACTTCTTTTAAGGTTGAGGAAATTACGAAGGATATTCAACAATTCAATTAAAGATAAGCAGCGGAAAAATAATCATAACCTCAATTAAGACTGAACAATTATAGGATGAAATAATATTAATTCCAAATAAAGATAAGCAGTTATGAAAAGATAGCATGACAACAGAGGAGGTAAAATCTTCAGTTAAGTCAAATAAAGTCAAATAGGCAATAAGAGTGAATCCTGGAGCAATTAATTTTAATTAAAGCATGTAGAGGTGAAACTAGTGAATGTAAGGACCTAAGAATCCTAAAAGGCCAACTTTTCACAAATAATTCCGAGCACATACTCGTCATCTCACGTACATGGACTACAATCAACATAGAAGACTCAAAACCCTAAGGGGAAATCCCCCACACAAGGTTAGGCAAGATACTTACCTCAAAGAAGACTGGCCAATACTCAAAAATGAACTTCTCGTGTGAAATGACCTCGGGGCGGCTCAAATCTAATTAAAATAACTTCGAAGCAAAAATAAAACTCATAAGAGACTATTCCGGATTATAAAGTCTCAATCTTTATCAAAATCTAAAAATCGGTCCAAAAGTCGACCCCGGGCCCACACCTCGGAACCCGACAAATATTTACAAAACCCGAACACTCATTCTGATAATCACACAAAAATTATCAATTCCGATACCATTTCGTCTCTCAAATCATGATTTTTTATTTTGGAAATATTCTTCAAAAACCAACATTTTTCTCAATTCAAAACACAAATTAAATGATAAAAACAAAGATAAAATCACGGAATATAATAAATTCTAGGTGAAGAACACTTACCCAATCGATTTGCTTGAAAACCCACTAAGAATCGCTCAAAACCGAGCTCTAGAACTCCAAAAATGGTGAAAATTGCAAACCCTCGGAATAGAGGACTTTATATTCTGCCCAGGTGTTTTGTGCATCACGAATGCGGAGAAAGGCACGCGTTCGCTAAGAAAAAAAACAAAAGCTGTCCAGTTGTTCTTCGCGAACGCGACAACATGTTCGCGAACGCGGAGAGGAGAAAAGATTTGATGGCCCAACGACTGCTCTTTGCGAATGCGTGAAGTAGTACGCGAACACGAAGAGTGCAATGGAATAGCTACGCGAATGAGAAGAGGAAAATGATCACCAGTGCCCAGGGCCTGGTGTGCACTTCGCGAACACGAGATAGGGAATGCGAACGCGAAGAAGGGGGTGGCAGAACTTCGCGAACGTGAGAGGGTGACTGCGAACGCGAAGAGGAACTATTTCAACCTCCAAAATAACACTACGCGAACGCCAAGGCAAGGACGCGAACGTGATGAAGGAAACCAGATGACAGATAACAACAATTCAAAATAGGGGGAAATGACCCGTAGCCCATCCGAAACTTACCCGAGGCCCCCGGGACCCCGTCTAAACATACCGACAAGTCCCATAACCTAACACGGACTTGCTCGAGGTCTCAAATCACATCAGACAATGCCAGAAATACAAATCGCACCCCGAATCGAACTTATGAACTTCCAAAACTTCCAACTTTGAAAACTCGTGCCGAAACCAATCTAACCAACCCGGAATGACGTCGCATTTTGCAAGCAAGTCCCAAATAACATAACAGAGCTGTTCTAACTCTCGAAATTGCATTCCGACCCAAATATCAAAAAGTCCACTTCCGGTCCAAATCTCCAAAAATTCAACTTTCGCCATTTCAAGCTTAAATCAGCTACAGACCTCGGATTTACAGTCTGGACATGCTCCTAAGTCCAAAATCACCCAACGGAGCTAATGGAACCGACAAAACACCATTCCGAAGTCTACTTCACATAGTTCCGACTACGGTCAAAATCCTAAGACTTAAGCTTCCGTTTTAGGGACTAAGTGTCCCAAATCACTCTGAAACATAGGGTAACCGAATTCAACCATGCACGGACGTCAATACATATAATATGAAGCTGCTCAAGGCCTTATGCTGCTGGATGAGACTTAAATTCTCAAAACGACCGACCGAGTCGATACATCCTTCCCCTTTTAAACAAGCGTTCATCCTCGAACGTGCTAAGAATCGCCTCGAAGTCTTGAAATCACGAAAAGTACATACCCAACATACACCCGTAGGTGACCCCACATCACCCCAATCCACATAAGCCTGACGACACCATCTCAATTGTAATTTATCTTTTCTGCCAACACAGATAAGCTTTAGAGTCAGAAATTCTCACCTTCCATTTATCTTCAAAAGACCCGATTCTAAATCTATAACCGATATCAGTCTCAACTAACTGTAACAACTTATGCCTACACCCACAAGGTACGACCACACAACAAGACACACCACATATAGGCCCATAATAACATTTCTGATCACCATAGTTGCCCGAAATCAAAACCAGCACCGGCAATTAGCCTCATATCCATTAGAACACTATTCAAACCTCCACAACCCTGACCACGATGCAAGAAACACGAATACCTCTTAACTATACCCCCGAATTAACAAGTCACAACTAATACCACCGGGCACACACCCCGTAAGCTAATACTCAAGAAGCACATAACGAGAATGACTGAATAAGTAGAGAGAAACACATAAGAGAAATATCAAACAAGCTCGACAGGCACAACTCTCTAACAGTACCATACTACGAATCAATTCAAAAGGAAAAATCAAAGTACATGAACAAATCATAGGGATATCATCCTGGTATCACCCTCCATCGCGGCACGCAACCCGGCTCAAACATATCAAATCATGTGGAGTTGCGAGGGTATTGCCCTCAACTCTGAATCACAAGTCGAATACACATCATACCAATGGAAATCTTTCACTAACTCAATTGTGCCAATAAAATCTCAATACTTGTTAAAATCTCACCCTTGTAGAGTATCAAATCACAATTTATAACCAATTTACTCAGGAATCACATCAAACCTACCATAATGGACAACGTGAATTTACTTATAGTCTCGTAACTTTCAATAATGAATAGAAACAAATGATAGACACGACTATCACTCATATACTCTCCTAACGGGGTAAACATCTAAACATAATACTAAGTCATAAACTCACCCATAGGTGGGACAACAAGTAGGGGAACTTGCCTCGATAAGCAGGACCGAATCAAAATACGAATGGTGCCCCTCTAAAACAAATAAAACGCATACCTGTATGAAATCATCTAGTGTAGTGGCCTCAAGCCTACTATATGAAACATATCAACGGGTCGGGCTTTCCCCTCTTGGGCGCCCTCTACTCGCCTGAATACTCCGCTGTGACACACCTATCCAGAGTCTAGGACAATCTCTCACACTGTGGCTGGTATATCCACACTCAAAGCAACATCTCTGCTGACGTGACTGTGGGAACTGTGTGGTATGGGTACTCGGAGACCCATGAGCACCTGAAATAGTGTGCGAAGCCTGAAATGCAAACTGAACTGGCTGACCCACAAAACATCTACCATGTCATACCCTGCCTCCAAAATAAGGACCAGTAAATCTCTCCGGTCTACGAGGCCTCGTCACCTCCCTGTCCTATCTCTCCTGATCTGGCCTGTACTTTCTCTCATGGCCTCGCCTGTCTTCTCTCTCCTGGTCCCACATGCCCTCTACTCGGCGAGTGATCCCTACCACCTGCTGAAACGAAATATCTGACTCTAACTCCCGAGCCATGCTGAACCGAATATCATGCATGAGTCCCTCATTGAATCTGCGGACACGCTCTCTAACTGTGGCGACCAAAGCAGGTGCATGCCTGGCCAAATCACTGAATCTCACGGCATACTCTAACACTGACATAGTGCCCTGGCGCAGCTACTCCAACTCCGCGTGCTATGCATCTCGAAGGGACTGAGGTACAAACTTTCTCAGGAACATCTCTGAAAACTGAACCCACGTAAGTAAAGCTAACTCTGCTGTGCTATCCAACTCATATGCCCGCCACCATTGGTAAGCCGCTCCCCTGAGCTGGAACATAGTAAAAGAAACCCCGCTCGTCTCCACATTACCCATAGTATGCAAAATGTGGTGACATTCTTCCAGAAAACCCTGTGCACTCTCTGAAGCCAAACCACTGAATGTAGAAGGATCATATTTCTTGAACCTTGCAAGTCTAAGCTACATTTTCCTCGGATGCTGCTGCCCTGACCACGAGCTGAACTGGAACCATAGGCTGTGTCGCCATGACACCTGGAACCTGACCAACATGAATTCGCTGCTCTGGGGTATGGGCGGCGGGAGTCTGGGTTCCTCCCCCGGTCTGTGAAGTAGCTAGTGCAACCGGAATCAACCCCACTTGAGCCAATATACCAAACATGCTCAGGAACTATGCTAAGGTCTCCTGAAGTCCGGGGGTAATAACAGGCACCTCCGGTACCTGCTCCCTAACTGAAACTACTGGCGGCTCCTCAACTGCAGCTCTAGTAGGTGCTCTGGCTGTGACACTTACTCCTCGTCGGCCTCTGCCTCTGCCTCTCGCGATACTTGCTCCAAGAGCAGCGTCGTCTATAACTGTAGCTCGTGTCCTCACCATCTGTGAGAGAATGGAATGATAAATGTTCAAACTCTGAGATCAATAAGCTCGCATGATAGGAATGAAAGAAGTGAGATTATCCTAATAATTTTGTAGCCTCTTGAAGATAAGTATAGACGTCTCCGTACCGATCCGCAAGACTCTACTAAAATCGCTTATGCCTCGTAGCACCTATGAACCTAGAGCTCTGATACCAACTTGTCACGACCCAAGTTTCCCTCCGTTTGGGTATCGTGATGGCACCTAGTCTTAGGGACTAGGTAAGCCTAACAATAATTAAAACAACAACATTATTTAAATAGAATCTCTTAAAATTCCCAAAACCGGTAGTACAAGTCATAAGCTCTATGGAGTGTTTGCTAGAAAACTTCTAAATACAACTGCCCAGAAATAAGAATAAACAGTGCAAAACAAAAACTTGAAGGTGACTCCGAAGCCTACGAATGCAGTGGCAGGTTTACCTTGAGTCTCCGCAGCAACAATCCACATAGCTAGCTAACGGACAAATACCTAGATCTACACAAAACAATGTGCAGAAGAGTAGCATGAGCACACCACAATGGTGCCCAGTAAGTATCAAGACTAACCTCGGTGGAGTAGTGACGGGGAACAGTCAAGACACCCACTGGTCTAATAAGCTGAACAGATATAGGTACATGAATAACAGAAGTATGATGTCTACATAAAGACTATGAGTATGATGTCTACATAAAGACTATGTAATATGGTTCGTGGTACAGTAATGGTAATAAGGAAGGAAAAAACAAGTATCAGCGGAATATCATAAAAATGACACAGAAACGTGAATGGAACCCAACCTAAATTCAGAATCATAAATACAGCAAGGACAAGTAATAACTCAGCAACTACAACCGCTTTTACATCAGGTTTTAGCCAACAACTCCACGAGGTACCAAACCTCGGACAATTCACAACTCACGGGTCTCAATAACTAAACCCTAACACTTGGCATCCTGTGCCCTCAGAACATCTTATAACCGCACTAACGACTCACGTGCCAATAGAGCCATTCTCACATAGAAGGCAAGTAAACAAGGGTGAGCACCTATGCTCAACAATATCAAGAACTCCTCTTATCCGATAAGAGTGCTTAACTACGTGTATGCTTGTGCAGGTGTCCTAACATAGTCCATACCAGTAAATAAGCATAAAGAAGAAGAAGAAGAACGGACAACACGTAGAATATTTTCTCACAGCTTTCACAAGATAAAGCTCACACAAGTACGTATACCACTACACAAATATCAACAACAAGAATGCTTCCAGGCCATAAATCATCACAAATGAATCCCTGACACAACCCACCTTGTCTTGCCACGTGTGCAATGGTAACATAAATGCCTGCCTTGTCTCGCCACACGTGCATAATAATGTTCCCACCTTGTCTCGCCACATGCGCAAGCCACACATATATATATCCCACCTTGTCACGCCGCATGTGAAAATATCAATAGTAACAATAGCACGACCGAAACCTCGTGCAACCCCACAACAAATACAACAACAACAATGGCAATAATACAAAGTACGCCAAGTAAATCAACTCAAGGACTTTTAAATCACAAGCAAATGTGGAACCAATTCACAAGGAATAACCACAGTCTGAAATGCTAGGCGTAAAGAGAACAACTTAACAAGGGAAAACTAATGTGTAGCAACGATCCCACAATATACGCCTCAACAACAGGGAAGCTAACACGAGTCAAATAATTCCAAATAAAACAAGTCGACTGAGATATAAGATAGCTACACTTCTTTTAAGGTTGAGAAAATTAGGAAGGATATTCAACAATTCAATTAAAGATAAGCAGCAGAAAAATAATCATAACCTAAATTAAGACTGAACAATTATAGGATGAAATAATATTAATTCCAAATAAAAATAAGCAGTTATGAAAAGATAGCATGACAACAAAGGAGGTAAAATCTTCAGTTAAGTCGAATAAGAGTAAAATAGGCAATAAGAGTGAATCTTGAAGCAATTAATTTTAATTAAAGCTTGTAGAGGTGAAACTAGTAAATAGGGACTTAATCACATCAAGAACAACTTCATACTCGGTGAATGTAAGGACCTAAGAATCCTAAATGGCCAACTTTCAACAAATAAGTCCGAGCACGTACTCGTCACCTCACGTACATGGACTACAATCAACATAGAAGACTCAAACCCTAAGGGAAAATCCCCCACACATGGTTAGGCAAGATACTTACCTCAAAGAAGACAGACCGATACTCAAACATGAACTTCTCGGGTGAAAAGACCTCTAGGCGACTCAAATCTAATAAAAATAACTTCAAAGCACACATAAAACGCATAAGAGACTATTCCGGATTATAAAGTCTCAATCTTTATCAAAATCTAAAAATCGGTCCAAAAGTCGACCCCGGGGCCTGCACCTCGGAACTTAACAATTATTTACAAAACCCGAACACTCATTCCGATATGAGTCCAATCATACAAAAATTATCAAATTCCGATACCATTTCGTCCTTCAAATCATGATTTTTCATTTTGGAAATTTTCTTCAAAACCAACATGTTCCTCAACTCAAAACACAAATTAAATGATAAAAACAAATATAAAATTATGGAATATAACAAATTCTAGGTGAAGAATACTTATCCAACCGATTTTCTTGAAAAAGCCATAAAGAATCGCTCAAAACCGAGCTCTAGAACTCCAAAAATGGTGAAAATGACAAACCCTCGGAATAGGGGACTTTATATTCTGCCCAAGTGTTTTGTGCATTGCGAGCGCAGAGAAAGGGACACGTTCGCAAAGAAGAAAAACAAAAGCTGTCCAGTTGTTCTTCGCGAATGCGACAATACGTTCGCGAACGCGAAGAGGAAAAAAATATGATGGCCCAACGACTGCTCTTCACGAACGCGTGAAGTAGTACGCGAGCGCGAAGAGTGTAATGGAATAGCTACGCGAAGCATAAGCGACACGCGAATGCGAAGAGAAAAATGATCACCAGTGCCCAGGGCCTGGTTTGCACTTCGCGAACGCGAGATAGGGAATGCGAATACGAAGAAGGGGGTGGCAGAACTTCGCAAACGTGAGAGGGTGATTGCGAACGCGAAGAGGAAATAGTTCACCCTCCAAAATAACACTACGCGAACTCAAAGGCAAGGACGCGGACGCGATCAAAGAAACCAGATGTCAGATAAATGCAGTTCAAAATTGGGGGAAATGACCCGTAGCCCATCCGAAACTCACCCAAGGCCCCCGGAACCCCGTCTAAACATACCAACAAGTCCCATAACCTAACACGGACTCGCTCTAAGTCTCAAATCACATCAGACAATGCCGAAAATACAAATCGCACCCCGAATCAAACTTATGAACTTCCAAAACTTCCAACTTTGAAAACTCGTGCCGAAACTAATCTAACCAACCCGGAATGACATCAAATTTTACAGGGAAGTCCCAACTAACATAATGGAGTTGTTCCAACTCTCGGAATTGCATTCTAACCCTGATATCAAAAAGTCCACTTCCGGTCAAAATCTCCAAAAATTTGACTTTCGCCATTTCAAGCCTAAATCAGCTACAGACGTCGGATTTATAGTCCGGACATTCTCTTAAGTCCAAAATCACCCAACGGAGCTAATGGAACCAACAGAACTCCATTCCGGAGTCGTCTTCACATAGTTCCGACTACGGTCAAAATCCTAATATTTAAACTTCCGTTTTAGGGACTAAGTGTCCCAAATCACTCTGAAACATACGGTAACCGAATTCAACCATGCACGCATGTCAATACACATAATATGAAGCTACTCAGGGTTTTATGCCATCGGACAGGACTTAAATTCTCAAAATAACCGGCCGGATCATTACAGGCTTGTTCTAAAGGGAAAGTCATGGTTAATTGTTGACTTATTTACGAAAGAGGTAAGTGTCTTGCTAGCTTTGTTGGGATAATGTTTCCTACTAATTGATATTGTTTGCTACATGAGGGGGTGATGCATATATGAGGTGACAAGAGTATATGCGTGTGCCAGTGTTCCCATGTTTGGAGGGGAAATTATATGCTTCTTTGTGCCTTTGTTGAACTTGATGAACCCTTAACCTATGTTTCATTTAATTCGATGACTAATAAACTCGATTATTTGCATTGTAAATCATGTTAGAATATATGGCATCTTAAAAAGGGTTTAATGTGCTATTTTCGGGATTTGTTTGCATACTTAACTTGATCGTAGTACCAGGAACCCATATGTATACATGTTATTATCATGTTACTTGAGCTTCTTTATTCGTAATAAGAGATGATGATTGGGCCATTCGGGTTACTTTTGGCACGATAGGTAATTTCGTGCGGTTGATATGATGTTGGCACGATGAGTATTTCCATGTTGTTTGAAATTATATCGGTTTGTTGGTTATTACCGTGCGAAGAGAAAGGAAGTTGGATTTCTATTATGATTACTCGTTCGTTAAATACTTAGGTGCCATTTACATTAATTAGTTATGTTAATGTTTATTTTTTCATATGATACCTCCCGTTTGAGTTCCTTAAGTACTTACCTCTGTGTTTTTCATCTGGCCTATTATTGTTATAATTATATCTTTACCTTGTCTGTTAAGGTTACACCTACTCTTTGACTTGATTTACTTCTGCTACATGTCCTCTTCAAATTCATGCCTTTACTTTTTATTAGCCCATACTTGTTACAAGCCTCTAATTGTCACGCGATTTACTTGTTAAATGCCTTAACCTGCTACATGTCTTCACTCACTACATGTTTTCGCTCACTATATGTCTTCACTTACTATATGCTTTTACTTACCATATGCCTTCACTGATTAAATGTCTTTACTTGATACATGATTTCATATATTGAATGCCTTCATTTGATCCATGTTCTTACTTGATAAACATATTTTCTCGTTTCATGTTCTGATGTCCTTTGTTTAATCGGATTTGGTGAATTTTAGTTTAGTTGTGTGTTGTGCTTTGTGGAAGCCTTGTCATTATATACGGTAGACTAGCTTTTGATATTTTGACTGCTCATTCTACTCTGTCTGAGTTGTATTACCTAGTTGAATATCGCGTGTCCATTTTCTTAGTATTACATTGTGAACTTATCCTGTGTTTGGTTGTTGTTGTGGTTTCATAAAATAGTATTGTACATATGGGATCGGGTTGCACGCCGCAATAGTGTTATTATGTATATTGGGATCAAGTTGCACGCACAACCATGTTATTATGTATATTGGGATCGATTTGCAGGCTGCAACAATATTTGATATATATATGTGATCCGGTTGCACACTGCAACAGTATTTATTGATATTGGGATTGGGTTACACGCCACAACAATGTTCATTATTTATGTGATATTGGGTTGCGTGCCACAACAGAGTATATGTATTATGGTTATTCTTGTCTTTGATTCCTGTTATTGTATTGTGTTGTGATACTGAAGAGTGATGATATTTTGGGGCCCCTTTGTCAGTTGTAGTCATGCTACACTTCTGCACCTTGTGTGCAGATCTTGGAGCTACGTAGCTGTGGAAGATGAAGTGTTGCACCGAAGACGTTCCAGCGTTCCAGATTCAAGCTACCTCTTATTCTTGGTAGTTTAGGACTTAAACTCTGTTTATGTTAATTTTAAACAGATATTGTACCTATTCTTTATTTTGGTTTGTAAATCTAAATCATAGTGCCTCATGACTTATACTACCACTCCTTGGGAGGTTGTATAGAATTTAGTCACTTTATTTCTTGTTATTAAGAATCTATCATTTGAGTTATCTTGTTCTATGTTTGGCTTACCTAGCATTAGTGTTAGGTGCCATCACGACTCTGTGATTTTGGGGTCGTGCCACTTTAAAACTCATTTTTCCTACATTTCACATAATGCGCCGAAACGCGCTCGGGTCACCGGGGAACCCAACCAAACATGCGTATAAGTTAAAAACCACCATACGAACCTACCAAAATTATCTAAATATCGATCTGAGGTCGTTACAAAAATGTTGATCGTGGTCAACTCTAGCCTCATTTTAAGTCAAAATCATGTTTTCTTCCAAACTTCACATAAAAGCTTTCCGAAAAATAATACAGACCACACACAAAAGTCATATAACATCAAATGGGGATATGAGAGGTCTCGAAACACCGAAACAGAGGCTAGTACTCAAAATAACCTGTCGGGTCGCCACATATATATTATGTTGGAGTTTAACTTATAAAATTTTAAACTCCAGCATATGATGTTGGAATTTACATACAAGGCATTTTGAACTCCAACACATTATGCTAGAATTTCATATATAAAAAGTTCGAACTCCAAAATATTATGCTGGATTGTTTTGGATTTTAACTTAGTATATTTTTGTCCAAATTTTATAACTACATAAAAATATAGCTAAATTTTGATTAATTTTAAAACAGTAGCTAATTATCAATTAGCAATTGTAAATCAAGCTAATTTTGAATTTCACCTCGAAGAGTGTAGGAATGCTTTATCTCATATGGTAATAATGTATTAGCTTCCTTTTACCTTTGTTGAGAAAGGAGGTTTTAAAGACTTGATGAAAGTGGCGCAATCTTATTTTCGGATTCCGTCCCGTAGTGATGTGACTAGGCATTATTTCAATCTTTTTAATGAAGAACAACAAAATTTAAAGAGGTCTTTTAAGAAAATAAAATAGAAAGTCTGTATTAACATGGACACATGGACTTCGATACAAATAATCAATTAGTTGTGTATCACTGCCCATTGGATTGATAATGAATGGAATATGCATAAAATAATACTTAATTTTTGGTCTATTATTAGAAAATGATATTGATAGGTGCTTATGTGAGTGGGGGATAAATAAGATCTTTACCAAAGACGTATTTAGGAGTTCGGGAGGATGAGTGCATTACTACCATTTGGATTGATTCTCTAAAATTTTAGCATGGCAACAACTTGATAAACTACATTCAATATTTTTATTATAAAAATATATTATTTCATTAACAAATGTCCATGAATAGTTTTTCTACCTTGGAGAACTATCAATCGCAATATTATTATTTTTAGTAACAAATACTTAGCTCTATATGGTAAAACTAAACAACTATTCAAACGGAGAATGGTAAATGAATAAAAATAAAACTTGAAATTGAAAAAATTCAAACTAACTTAGAATTTGTAATGACCCGGTTGGTCGTTTTGAGTATTTTATCCCCGATCCACTAATTTATGCTCCTTCTATATTATATTGTGGTTACGTGACTTGCCGGGTGGTTGCTTTTGGTTTTGGGTGAGTTTCTGAGTGTAACGGGACACATAGTCCCTAAGTTGGAGGTTTAAATTGATAGAGTTGACCATAGTTTGATTTGTATGAAGATGACTCCGGAATATTCCAATAGCCCCATAGGGTGATTTTTGTCTTAGGTGCGTGTCCGGATGTTGGTTTGGAAGTCCGCAGGTCATTTCGGCGTAAATTGGCGAAAATTGGAAAGTTGACCGGGAGTGGACTTTTTGATATCGGGAGTGCGATATCTTTCTTTGCTGAAGCGCGCTTGCAGGTGCGAGCCATGGTCCGCAGAAGTGGAGTCCGTGCCTGCGATGGTTTTTCGCAGGTGCGGCGTCGCAGAATCGACCCAAAGGCCGCAGAAGTGAAAGTCGCTGGGCTGAAAAGGGGGATTTTCGAGGGTTTGATTTCATAATTCATTTTGGGTCTTTGAGAGCTCGGTTTGAGGCGAAATTTCGAGGGTTGTTCAAAGGCATTGTTGGGATAAGGGTTCTTGACTTGTTTTTGATCAATTCCCATGAATCTACTTTTAATTACATCTTCTAATTAGTGTTTTGGAGTTTGAAATTTGGGAAAAATGGTAGAAACTCCTTAGGCGAAACTTTTGGGTTTTGAAAGGCGAAATGAGATCGGATTTGGATAATTCTTATATGGTTGAACTCGATATTGAATGGGTGTTCGGATTTTATAATTTTGGTCGGGTTCAGAGAAGCGGGCTCGGGTCGACGTTGTGGTGCGATTTTTCAATTCTTTGCTAAGATCATAATTGCATTATTTGAATTAGTTTCCTATAGTTATATTTATAGTATGAAATTTGTTTTGGCTAGATTCGAGCCGTTCGGAGTTGGAAAATAGAGGAAAAGGCCTTCTAGTTGATTGATTTAGCGTGGTTTGAGATAAGTGACTTGTCTAACCTTGTGTGGGGGAAATTTTCCTTAGGATTTGGTATTGTTGTGAAAATTGTGATATGCGGAGGCCGTGCACGCAAGGTGACGAGTGCGTACACGGGCTAAATGTTGAAATTCTAGTTTTAGCTATGTAGTTTCCTTTTCCTGCTTTACTTGAGTTACTTTAGTAGGTTATAGTCATCATGTTTAGCCTAACTTCATATGTCTACTTGTCTTATCTCTTGCTTGCAATTTGTATTACATTTTAGTTGAATTACTTGCTTTCTTAATTCAATATTAATTATTTAACTGTGGAATTCTTTACTTGAAATTCCTATCCTTAAAATATCTTGCTGTTGAGTTTGGTGTTGAGTTGCAAAGGCCGTGGTTTCTACTGAGGCAAGGTATAAGTTGTGAAATGTCATTTTACTTAGTTGTTATGTTTGGCATTCATGTTTTGTTGAGGCGATTGTTTTGTTGTTTGCACGAGGTTTCTGCCATGCTGTTGTAGCTATTTACACGAGGTTTCTACCGTGCTGTTGTAAATGTAAATGCCCCCACGGTAATATAAGGAAAGAATGTGAGTTACTTTTATGATTTGGGACTATGAGGCGGTACCTCGGGAGTGCCACTGTTGATCTTTTCTCTATTTGTTGTATTTGTTTGGTTGTTGTTTCCTTAACATGTAAAATCCTTGTCTTCCTATCGTGTTGCATTAACTGCCTTGATTTCGTATTGTTAACTTTTCGTAAATTCTTTATTGTATCACTTCCTTTGTCATTATTATTATATCATTATATCTTATGTTTTGTTCTTATTATCTCCAGTAGGGACATGACCTGACCTCGTCACTACTCTACCAAGGTTAGGCTTGATACTTATTGGGTACCGTTGTGGTGTACTCATACTATACTTCTGCACATGTTTTGTATAGATATAGGTACATACTATCAGTCCCGGTACTAGCATGCTGAGTTGCTTTTGGAGACTTCAAGGTACACTTGCCCGCGCCCGCAGGCCTCGGAGTCCTCTTCTACCTTTTTCTTCCTTGTTTCTTTGCATTTTTATAGACAGTGATGTATATGATTGTTCGGTACTGTATCTAGAGCTTGTGACTTATATCTCACTAGGTTTTGGGAATTGTACGTGTTGGGCTTACAGTTTTATTTACGATATGGTTGGAATCTTTAAATTCTAAGATTTTATTTACTATTTTCGCATGTTGTTTAGGCTTACCTAGTCTTAGAGACTAGGAGCCGTCAAGACATCCTAAGGAGGAAAATTGAGGTCGTGACAGAATTTTATTTTATTAATTGATTTTCTGATACTCAAAGATTGAACCAAAATAAAGAAAATGAAAAAACACAAAAGAAGATAGGTCAAAGAGTGAACCAAAAATGAGAAAGACGAAAGGGGAAAAAAAAGAACCAAAACCGAAGGAAAAAAGGATTTCAATTATAGAGCATGGATTTAGAACTCTAGACTTGGGGGGGGGGGGGGGGGGGGGCATACATAGAGCCACCATTACACTAAATGCTCTCTTGAGCATGGGTTCCCATAAGCAAATTTAAGTAATTTACCAGAAAAATACTAATGTGATAAACAGTCTAGAGATGGGTGCATGGTCACGTTCCCCATATCCCTCCACGTGGATTCACCCCTGGTCTTTACAATCATAGTTGATATTGCAAGCTCAAATGTGACAGTAAAAGAATTGTTTAAGCAATTAACAAAAATAGAACTAATTTGATAAACGAAAATCACCTTTGTTGACGACCAATTTTGGCCATCCCTTTTCCTAATTAACTTATTGCTCTTCTTGGTCAACAATAACGTTGTAAGTATTTAAAAACAATATTATTCAAGTTATTTATTTTTCTATGAAAAGGTATAATATATATAATAAGCAATAATAGCAGTAATTATAGTTATTAATTTTAATCGTATGCCTATAATTATAGTAATTTAATAATTACGGTTATATCACCTATATTATTTTAATTAGATAACCAATCGGTCTTTTGTAATTTTAATATATATAGGTATAAAGTATATTGACTATTTTGATAATATGAAATTAAACTATAAATATACATATATATAATAATTTGTTAATTATACTTTATTACATTTTATTGGAATTAAATAAATTTAATTAATTTAGTTATGAAAAGGGGTTAAGATTTAAACGGGTTATACCTGTAATTGATAAATTTTAATTAAAGTGGCTATGAGGTTTGTTGTCACGACCCAAAATCTTAACCTGTCGTGATGGCGCCTATCTCAGTACTAGGCAATCCGACAACATCAATAACCCACGATTTTCTTTAAATAAAAAACAATGTAATGTTTAATACAATACCAAAATTCTAGCAATTTCCGATATAACACTCCCACAACCTGGTGTCACTGAGTACATGAGCATCTAATATGAGTACAAGTCTGGAAAATATAGTCTATAATAGTCTGAGAGCAAATACAGTAAACAAGGAGATAGAGAAGGAGAGACAAGGTCTGCGAAACACGACAGCTACCTCAAAATCTCCTGAAAATCAACTGCGCGAAAGGATCAATACCCACTATGTCCGGGAACACCTGGATCTGCACACGAAGTGCAGGGTGTAGTATTAGTACAACCAACTCAGCAAGTAACAATAATAA
>AWOL01S0019384.1:0-16923 GCA_000715115.1 Nicotiana otophora | reverse complement strand
CTGCACGGACAACTCACGTGCTATAATATCCTGCACGGACAACTCACGTGCCATAATATCCTTACCTCACCGACAGGCCCTCGGCTTTACTCGGTCCTCAACCTCTCAAGTCTCTCGGGCTCTCAAGAATCACAAAGATCAGCCCAAACAAAGATAACATAGTATATCAACAAATATCCAGAAAGACTGAGGTATAATATGCAAGAAACATCATGATGAGTACAAGACAACAATTAGCAAATAATTCAACAAGTACGCGACCTCTACGGGTCTCAACAGTACTATAACATAGCCTAAGCATGATTTCTAACATGATTTATAGTCAAATTTCTTCAACACATAGAGATCATACAGCTAACAATAAATTATTCAACTTTACAGTTTTCCGGGACGGACCAAGTCACAATCCCCTCGGTGCACGCCCACACGCCCATCACCTAGCATGTGCGCCACCTCCAAAATAATCACATGATACCAAAAATTCGGGATTTTATACCCTCAGGACCATATTTATAATTGTTACTTACCTCAACCTATGTAATTCTTTATTCCACTATGTCCTTTCCACGAGAATTGGTCTCCGAAAGCATCGTATCTAGTCACAGTTTATTCGATTAAGTTAATACCAATTATTGTAATTAATTCCATAAGGAGATACTAATTTTTCCAATAAAATCCGAAATTAACTCAAAATTTGCCCGTGGGGCTCACGTATTGGAACCCGATAAAAGTTACAGAATATGAACGCTTCTCCAACCACGAGTCCAACCATATAATTTTTACCAAAATCCGACACCCACTCGACCCTCAATTCTTCGATTAAAGCCTATGAAGATTTCTACCATTTTCAACCCAATCCTTACCCCATTTGAACTTAATAATCTTTCCACAACCTTATTGGTATGTATACATAATACTCTTACACCCAAGAATCATACTATAAAACACTCATTTTTACTCCAAACCCGAAATTGAAGAATTGAGGAAAGCAATTCGTACCTATTTGAAGCCCTAGCAAGATCCTTGTGAAATCTTCAAACCTTGAACAAGAATTGATAGATAAATGACTAAGTCTTCACTTTATCTCTCTAAAATGCTCTCACTTTTCTCTAAAATATTAGATTTTGGCTCAAAACTGAGCTTCAAGGGATATAAATCGAAGTTGGGTCGGGTCAGAAATTAGAAAGAATGGAAGCTCCGACGCAGTTATGCGATCGCATAACAGGTATGCGGTCCGCTTACCGGCCGCATAATTTGGCCTCCAAATCTGGGCATTACTGACCCGGTCTGCGATCATTATGCCGTCCACATACTTGTTCTACGGTCGCATAATACACCGCAAAACAGGTTTGTGGTCGCATAGTGCACCGCAACTTTTTCTCAAATCTTGCCCCTCTCCTGATCCACTTTGCGAGTTATGCAGTCCGCAGAGTGATTCTGCGACCGCATAGTGGTCGCAGAGTGATTCTGCGACCGCATAGTGGTCGCGGAAATGACCTTTTTTTTCCGACAAAAATTTTCCTTTACACATCGGTGCATTATTCAACCCAAAAAGTCCGAGCCGCGGTGAGCAAGCTCACCGCGAGCAATTTCTATAATCTTTGTACTAATTGATCTACCTCGGCACCACCAAACCTTAATTTCCTTAGCAAAATTTCTCCGTGGTTATGGGAAAATGGATTTCGAAGAATTCTCAATGCTTTCTACCACGGTTGGAGATGGATATTTCCTTCCGGCACGAGAAGCATGTTGCTTATTGTGATTTCTTCTTGGATGGGATCAAGTGAAAGGTTCCTGGCTAATTGAATATGTATTCTGCTTGTGACTCAGAGTAGATAATATGATTCTCATGCTTTTCACATGACGGCATGATAGATGCAGTGCTTCCAGTAAGATTGAGATTTTCATGTACAAGGTGGCGGTTCAGATTTGGAGGAAAGGTCATGAATTTTAGACAATATGGATGATTTCAGATGATTAGATGAATGCTATTACTACTTGGCATTGGCTGAGAATGGTGCGCATTTTAGAAGGTGCATTGAGTTTTGACTTACATATACTTCATTGATATTGCATTACTCGCCTGGTTGATCGACTGTTGATATTCAGATATTTTTCTATGTGACACGGAAGAATTATAAAAGTATTCCTCGTGGGATGATCGTGTATGAGAGATGTGCTAGGCATTCGAGTGGTGGATTTGATTGGATATGGTTATTCTTTTGTATTCCTGTGATTTGGAGACTGGGATTCTCTGTGATTGACTATCCCTTGACTGTAGACTATGAAGATGTTGCCAGAGTTAGAAAGCTAATGGTATGTGTTATGGTTAGGTTATTGTGGACTCTTGGATTATTATTTATCTTTGTGGATGACTGGAACTGATTTAGGGGCTCATTGGTAGGCCTAGTGAGGATGTGTATTCCACACCGGGTCAGATTTGTTGACTCCGCACGGTTAATGTTAAGAGGCGAGCCATTTAGTTGGATTTGAGCTAGTTCATGCTATGAGATATTTTATGCGTTACTCTTCTATGCTACGATGGGTGGTGATCCGTTGGCTAATTATACACTAGATACATTTCCGTTTGGGCCTTGAGGCGAAATTCAAGCAAGTTGGTCATTGGGGTGTTGAATGGTTGATTGCACCTTGGTTATGGTCTTTCCTGTTTGTGGTATATGGTGTTATCCATTCCTCCATGGTTATAGTCATGCACTTCGTGTACTTGATATCGAATTGCGTGTGGTTGTTAATTTTTGAGTATTGTGGCTTGAGGTATTTCATACAGACCGGTGTTTGGATTGGACCACAAACTGCAGCAGAGTGATTTTGGGATATGATCCTTCGTGATATATTCATGTGTCATGGTTCTACTATGTGTGAGGGGTTCATCGCATTGCGTTTATGATGGGAATTATTGAGCTTGCGGAGCGGTTCTCTCATTTGAGTTAATTTCCATGTTTGAATATATTTGAATTATTGCTTATTGGTGCACTGATTTCACAGTTTGTGACTTTAGGTTGTATTGGTGTGGCATGTCAATTGAATAGTTGTGTTTGATGAGATGAGGTCATTGGACCTAGAATGGGTACTATTGGATGTGATTACGGTATGTTTGGAAGAATATTATTAGAAGTCGGCTTAGAATTTGGCTTTGGTTCTTGTCGGACGAGAGAGAGCTCCTTGACTTGTTGATCTGATGAGTGGTTATGAGTTTCTGCGTGTTTCCTTCAACATCGGTAGTGTATGAATATTTTGGAACGATGCTTTATTTGATATGAGGTTTATTACCGGTACCGGGTTTGTTTTGAACAGCTAATGTGATCGAAAATTATTGCTACGAGTATACGAGTTATGTGGTACATCATGTGATTTCATCTTGGGTTAAGGTCATGGCTTGATACAGCTTGATCAGACTTATACAGTGTGTAGAGGCGAGATTTGGGTCTTGTAAGGAATTCCGGATGTTGGAAATTGTGTTCGAAGGTTTATAGGCTAAGGTTGAAGGAAGAAACTTCGGTTATGTGGAGTTGACGGACTTATACGGATTGGGGTGACATGGTACCACCCCCAGGTATGTGCATGGTAAGATTATACAGTGGATTTATGGCCTTGGAACGACTCTTGGCACGTTTGAGGACGAACGCATGTTTAAGTGGGGGAGAATGTAACGACTCGGCCGGTCGTTTTGAGCATCTGCATTCCATTCAGCTATTTGAAGTCTTAAGTACCTTCGTATGATGTATTATGACTTGTGTGAATCGCCGGTTTTGGTTTTCAGGTGATTCAGATTTTATTTGGAAAAATGATTCTCAACTAGGAAGCTTCAACTTGGAAGAGTTGACCAAGTTTGACTTTTTAGTATTTGACCTCGGATCGGACTTTTGATGGTTGTGTTAGGTCCGGATGGTAATTTTGGACTTGGATGTATGCCTGGATTTGTATTTGGATATTTCTAGAAGGTTTCAGAACTAATTGGCAAAAGTTAGAAATTTGAAGGTTTGGAATGTTCATAAGTTTGACCGAGAGTTTACTTTGATGATATTGGATTCAAATTATTATTCTGGGAGTTGGAATAGGTTCATTATGTCATTTGAAACTTGAATGCAATTTGGATTCATTACATATTGGTTAGGCTTAAATCGGATGCTTTGTTCGAAGTTTGAAGTTTATGAACTTAAGAGATTGATCTTGATCAATGATTCGTGGTTTTTATGTTGTTATGTATGAGTTGAGGCCTCGAATAGGTCCGTGTTATGTTTTGGGACTTGTTAGTATGTTCGGACGGGGTCCCGAGGGGCTCAGGTGAGTTTTAAGGTGGTTTCTGATCATTTCTAGGCCAGTTTTAGTTGCTGATTTTTGGCCAAATTGGTGTGCATTGCGATCGCGGACTTTGGGTTGCATTCGCAAAGAGCAAATTTGCTGTTTGGGCACTATGAATTGCGATCGTGGAAGCCTTCTCGCGATCGCGCAGAGGAAAATCTGATGTCGCTGACCCGATTTTGGAAGCTTATATCTTGCAATCTATAAGGAATTTGGAGATGATCCAAAAATGGAAGTTGTAGCTCTTTGTGTCTAGTTTTCAGATAATTAAATCATTTGTCATTTGGAGTTAAGTATGGAAAGTTATGGAAGATACACAATAGACTATCTGAGAAGAGTTTGGGAAGTGCTAATAGATGTTTGTTCATCGCGATCGCATAGGGTAAGTAAATCTTGCCCTGGAAAATTTTGTAATCGTGATCACGAATTGTACCTCTGTAACAATGTATAAAGTACTCTATTTCGAAGGACTTGGTCATTTTAATATATTTTAAGCTATAAATCTCGGATTTGGGTGATTTTGGAGGACATTTTCATCCCGTGGATTGGGGTAAGTGTTTTCTACTCGGTTTTGATTATATTTCATGAATCTATCTTTGATTTTGGCATTTGAGTTATGAATTTTAAAGAGATATTGGGGGTTTTTGTCTAAACTTTCCTAAAGTGAATTTTTGAGGTTTGAAAATTCATTCGGAGACAGATTTGAGTGAAATTAGTATGGTGGGACTCGTAATTGAATGGGTTGTCGGATTTTGTAAGCTTTTTCGGGTTCTAAGGTGCGGGCCCGAGTTTGAACTTTCGGTTGACATTGGGATTTTGATTAAAGATTCAACGTTTATTTATTGAATTTGTTTCCTTTGGCATTATTTAATGCACTTGAATTGCTTTTTGCTAGTTTCGAACCGTTCAGAGGTTGATATGTGCGGGATGCCATTTCTAGAGTATTGTTTGGTTTGCTCGGTATTGGATTTGGCTTCTTCGAGGTAAGTAACATATCTAAACTTGGAATTTGAGGGTATTTAATCCTGAGAACTATGTTATAAGAGATGGATTGAGGTGGCGCACATGTTAGGTGATGAGCGTGTGGGCGTGCACTAGATAAATCATGAGTTGTTGACTATTTACCTATGACCAGACTTGTTTTGCTGTTATATCTTGTTACATCCATGTTCTCCCTACTTGTTGATTATGTGAGTCGTGAATCATGTTAGAAATCATGTTTAGGATATGTTCTTATTCTGTTGAGACCTAATGAGGCTATTTCTGTTGTTTTGAGTTATCTGCTTTAACTATATTTATATACCGAGTCATGATTCTTCATTTGCATATCATATCTCAGTCTTTGTTTATCATTCATTGTTACATCATATGTTATCATTGTTTGGGATGAGTGGTACAAGATTGTGAGCCCTTGAGACTTGAGAGATTGATGATTGAGGTGGGCTGGAGAACTGTATTATGAGTGTTATTTATGGGATCAGGCTGCACACCGTAGTAGGCCTTATTGGCTATTTATGGGATCGGGTTGCACGTCGCAGCATGTCATATTGGCTTTATATCTCTTATAATTAGTATGGATCGGGTTGTGCATAGCAGCATACCTTATAGGATTTATTATCATTTATGGGATCGGGCTGCATGCCGTAGCAGACCATATTCGCTTTATATTAGCATTTGAGTAGGATCCGCCCTCCGAAGTCTGACATACTAGCAGTGAGCGCAGGGACCGTACAATGATGAGTGATTGTGTGTGATGAGTGGGAGTTTGAGACAGACATATTGAGTACTCTGAGAGTGTGAGTATCTGGGATTATTACCGTGAGATCATTCATTTGACATGCATACTTGGTATGTAGTCATAAAGATGCATTGTCTTCATGCTATACAGTATGGTGACATTCATGATTTGACATGCATATTGACATATAGGGATAGAGATGTACATTCCTCATGACTTTTGATAATGAACTATCTTATCTATTGTTGCAAGATTTGGAGAAATCACAATCTTTTTGAATAGCATGCTTATTTTCCGTAACTTTAAATGAGCTGAGCATCATATCTTGAGTTATTACTTGTACTGCTTTTAATTATATTGTTACGAGTTATTCTTGGCTATTGGTGTTGGACTCTGACCATTTTTCAAGCTCGTCACTACTTCAACCTAAGGTTAGGTTTGTTACTTTAGTACATGGGGTCGGTTGTACTCATACTACACATCTGTACCTTGCGTGCAGATTTCAGAGTTAACGTTCCTGTGTACGGCGGGAGTTAGCATTGATGATGTACTTGTGTTCTGGTTATAGCTGCCTCTTGTCTTAGGTAGCTTTAGATTTATTAATCTGTTTATGTATATTTGGAACAGGTGATTTACGTATTTCATACTAGTTTCGTAAACTCTATATCTTAGATGCTCACGATTTGTACTACCAATCCTTGGGATTTTTTTTTTTATAAAAGTTCACTTATTTCATCATTATTTTCTTAGTAAATCGCATTTGAATTGGATTGTTGTTAATTGGCTTACCTGGTGGGTTGGGTTAGGTTCCATCACGACTAGTTGGATTTTGGGCCATGACAAGATCTTGGAGAGAGTTGGGGAAGTATTTTATAGGCTTGCATTGCCTTCTAGCCTAGCAGGGGTACATGCGGTATTTCATATTTCCATGCTTCGTAAGTATCATGAGGACAACTCACATGTATTGGATTTTAGCATGGTGCAGCTTGATGAAAATCTGACCTATGAGGAAGAGACGGTAGCCTTTCTAGCACGACAGGTTTGTAAGTTGAGATCCAAGAGTTTCCCTTCGGTGAAAGTGCAATGCAAGGGTCATTTTACTGAGGAGGCTATGTGGGAGTCCGAGTTTTGATATACGAAGTAGTTACCCTAACCTTTTTACCAGTTCAGTTACTTTTCTCGTTATGTTGGAGGATGAACATTTCTTTTAGATGTGGAGAATGTGATGACCCGTTAGGTTATGTTTAGTGCTAGGCTTATTTTCGTGTTTTGAGGCCTCCATTAGATTCATCTGATGTTTCTTGATCTGTGTGCCTAGTTCGTGTCATTTTCCGAAATGTTTTTACGTAAACATTTTGAGAAAAAGTGATTTTAGGCTTAAAATGGGACTTGGGTTGAACACGGTCAACATTCTTGGTAAACAACCTCGGATTGGTATTTTGAAGATTACGGTAGGTTCGCATGATTGTTTGGACTTGTACGCACTTTAGGTTGGGGTCCGGGATTACCTGAGCGCTTTTCCATGCATTTAGTGAAACATTATGAAAATGAGTTTTTAACTTGAAAATCATGAGTTTTGATGATCGATTCTTGTTATTTGACGTTATTTGATAATTTGAGGTAGCGATCAAGTTTATATTATGGTATTACACTTGTGTGAATGTTTGCTTTAGAGCCCAAGGGGCTCGGGTGAGTTTTAGATACTTTACAGATGAGTCTGGATGGTTTGAAGACTGCTGGTGCATTTCCTGTTTCTGGTGTCTGTTGTAGATCTCGCAATTACGAGGTCTGGCTCGCATTTTCAAGCCTCGCTCTTGCAAACAAGAGTTCGCATTTGTGAGTAGGGGCCTGGGCTGGGTGACTACATATTTGCCAGGAAAAGGTTCACTTTTACGAACTGTGTGAGGCTACTTTTATGAACATTTTGGTCCCATTTGTGACCACTGGGTGTTGCACCATATTATGCACGAGTCAAAACAAGATTCAACTAGTGTTTTTCCCGTTGATGATAAAAGAGAGTCACCATCTAATATTTAAAGGTATACTAGGGTACCTATTTAATTAATAAGATCATTATCCTATTAGTCTGCTAACTGATGAGATTTTGGGTAAGGGTTCTTGTTCTTCCAAGGGGAAAGTGTTAGGCACTCCCTAAAATCTACCTGAGGTAGCTCCATAGGACTTAGACTAGGTTTAGGGAATTAACTGTCTATATTCCACTTAGTTAGTTCTTAAGAGTGTATGTCCTACCCTATGTCATGTTTAAAGCTTATTACTTGAAAATGATGTACGCAATATGGAAAAGAGAGTGTAGTTTTCATTTGTAAAAGCCTTGAAAAGTGTTCATATTTTGATTGAAAGAACTTTGAAAGTAGGTGTATAAGGTTTTATTTGCAAACTTTTTAAGTATGGCTATGTTTAGAAATACTTTGTTTTTGAAACAAAAAATGGTTGTTTGTGTATCTGTGGTGAAATAAAGGTTATTGGAGAAATGGGCTTAGATATACCTTGAAAACTCATTCCCAAATTCTGCATCCCAATCTATAAGAAAGACATTTGAAGTTCTTTGACAGTTTGTTTGGTTTTGTAGAAAACTCGACTTTGAAATTATTTTATGATTTTTGACTTTTAAGAAAGAAAGTGCTTGCTTTTCAAATGTATCTTAACCTCAACAGAGCTTCATGAAAACAGTTTGTATGAGTGAAAAGCGATAACTTTATAGTAGAAATAACTAAGCAAGTTTAAATTATTTAACTACTTAAGAGATAGTAACTCTTTTAGTTACCTACTGTTTTTAGCTTGCCTATGTTTATGAAGAATCAAAGAATAATAAAGGATAACATTCACTCAATATTGTTAGTGTTATATACATATAGAAGCAACAACATATTTACATAAAAGTAATGAAATAAAGGGAAATGGACTCATGATTTGGGTCTGAAGATGGTTAGGCCCAGCAGACAGTAAGTAGGCGGCAACAACTTCAATAACTTAAACCCAAGCTTGAACTTGGGCCTGAGTTCTTTTAGAACTCAGCAGGCCCAGTCCGGTCATACATAGAGAAAAGGAAAGAGACACATTAGATACATGGCCCAACATGATACTTAAGCATAAATGATATCAATGCAATGGCCTAGCAGAAATGCAACAAACATTTGGTGTCAGGAATGCAAATAAAATTTTGTAAGGTCCACAGAGTAAAGAAGATCACAGTGGAGCCTTTTCCTTCATTTGACACTAAAACCAAGGAGATTAATAAGTGTTAATGATTAATGGCTTAAGGTGAAATTCCATTCATAGCCAAGACACCCTTTAGGCCTCTGGCACTTCAGAATTCGCAAGGATCTCCAAGACCCCGAACAATGCTTGTGTCAGAGAGAGTATCTTAGACATAAACTAGATTTTACTCCTAAACACCCCTAATCACTCACATTTACTCTTCCATATAGGTTTAAGTTCTAATGAGGCATTCATTGTGAGTTTCAATACAACTGTAACAATAGTACACATGTTTAACCATATGCACTTCTAACATAAGGTAAACAAAATGTTTGATTGAACATGTGATAGCAGATAATATCAGGGAAATCACAATCCAATCATCAGTGCATAATTCATTGTTAAGAGTTACCAATATGCAAGTGGATACTCAGGGGAACCAATTACAGGTACAGTTAAGGGAAAAGAACAGTAGCAAGTTATTTTAGTAGTTCAGACAATTAAGTAATGCAACTTAAGAAGTATAAGAGATACATAATTCAAGTTTTCATAAGTCTTCAACCTCAACAGCCTATATTTAAGTTAGTCAGGGGTTCATATATAAACTGAATCTTGGTTTCTAATAGATGCATGAGTTAACAGCTTTATGTGGGATTACTAAGGAGTATCATCAAAGGCTCTAAAGCAAGAAAGTTGTTTTCAATTTAACAAATGATCAATTTTCTCCTCAAATGGTCCCTACCCTCATATTCACACTAGGTTCCTTGAGAGTTAAGGCATAATATTATATTCAAACAAAGCAAACAACACTAGAAGGTTCATTTAAGTCTATTAGTCAGTTTCAGTCAACCTGTAGAGGTTTAGCAAGGTCCAGTGTCCCCTTGTGACAGTAAAACATGGAAACATAGTTAATAGTGTGAGAGAAAGGAGGAACTTTGTTTGAAAGTAGGATAGAGAACAGAAAGCCAAAGAGATGATGTACAGGCACACATATGAAACACTCTTTTGGAAGGCAAGACTACAAATAGAATTGAGTGTCAGATATCATGTGGCTCAGATCATCAAACTGATTACAGGAGTTCAGAATAACAGGTTGTTTTACATTGAGTAAGCATGCTTCAGTTATACAGGTTAAGTATGATATTAATCATGATGAAGTTCAATTTAGCATCCTAGCACAACAGATAAAATTTAATATCACATATATAAGTTAATCATGTTACTAAAGCATAGCTTATATTAGGTGAATAATAGTTGTCAGAATACACATACGCACAAGTGCAAAGGCTTAGCAGGTACCATTGCAGTTGATTCAGAACATGTTTATACAATGGAATTCCAGATATGATCACATATTCGTGAAGGTTAACAAAAAATCATCACAAGGATCTTTCAGAATTATAGAATCACAGAGGCATATTAGAAGAGAGAGGTCAATTCAGATATCACAGGCTAATATACTTTAAGACTATGACGACAACCTTATATTTGCCCCTTAAGTATTCATGACTACTATAGTTAATCATGTCAAGCAAACAACTTCATATGCATAATACTAATTAACATATATTCACTAAGATGAAGGTTAACAGACAAATACAATAGTCATAGCAAAATTATTATAGAAGTATATGGTCAAAATAGGTATGCAGGATCATTAAAGGTTCATATATCTCTCTTGACTTTAGTTTATTAGGTAGATAACCTTAAGCACCTAAAAGCAAGTCAACAAGTGATACTAAGTAAAGTCTAGTTGTGTGAATAAGAAAGCCATAATCAAAGGGCATCAGTTAGGTATAAATGTCAAAACAAATGCACATTGCTAGTAAGGCTCTTTTCTAATCACACATCATATATTCATTGAGATTACAATTGATCAACTAGTATTAGCTAAACTTCTAATTACCAAGGAAGATAGTACTAAAATAGTGATGTCAAATATGAACTAATAACAACACATTACAAGCAGAAATGATCAATGATACTTAAAAGCAATACATTATGAGCAGAACTAAATAATGGAAGACAGGAGAGTAGGCATGAATTCAACTAAAAAGTCAAAGGAAATAAAGGTCGAAGATCACTCCCTCCCTTTGAGCTGCAAACCAAATGAAGATTTTGTTTTAAGCTGTTTAGAAACCCAAAGCTCAAACAATCACCATAACTCAGAACCAGAAAGGGAAGTGATAAGAAATCTATTAAAACCCTAGACTTTTGAAACTATGAACTAAAGCTTCGTGTTATGTTGTTTTTTCTATGTATTTCCTCTGTGTTAGGTGCGAGCATTCAAAGTCCCAATTTATAGTGGCATTCAATGATTTAGGATTTTAACGGATTCAAAATGATGTTGTATAATGACGAAATTTGGATGATGCAAGCAAATGAGTGAAGATTAAAGGAAATCAGAGGGAAAAATGTGAGAAGATTTAGCCGAGTGGGAAACAAGCCATTGCAGGCAAGAGACCATCAGATAAATCCCCAATGTCCAGAGATCACTATGTTTGACCTCTGGATAAAGAATAACAGTGATGATGATTAAGACATAGCCATGCATACCATGGATTTAACAGCGCATGAGAGAAATATGGAGATTTGATGTTGCATGTTGAATCTAGGGTTTCAGACCTGGGTATTTGAATTTTAAGTGATGAAACGGGAAGGGAACTGGTGAGAATAACGATTGGGGGAGACATAAGAGATGATTTTATGATTGATTCATGACCTTGCACGAATTCGTGCAAGGTTTGTGATTGATTTGCTTCTGTGAGTTGAGAGAATAGAGAGAGGAAAAGAAAAGGGGGGCGGCTGATTCAAAGAAATATGATAAGGGTAGCTTTTGTCCGTCTCTAAGAGTTTAAACGGGTGAGGGAGATCTGAGCCGTTGGATCTTTAGATCGACGACCCTGATAATTCAGGGATTAATGGCTTAAGATGAGAAAAATCAATGACCGTTGGATTTACGGGTTTCGATGGTAAGGATTAAATATGGGGTGTATTTAAAATTAAAGAGAAAACGAGATAAAATATGGGCCGTTGATCAGATGAATCAACGGCTGAGATGGAATGTGCTTCTTGTGTAAGTGGTAGAGATGGGTGACATGGCACGATCTGGTTGGTTCGTGGGGGTAGGGGTAGATTGCCAAGGTGGACAAGATGAGGTTTTTTGGATTGGGTAAGATTCATTTAGGCTTGGGTATTGGGCTAAAAGTAATTTAAAGAATAGCCATTTTATATTTACTTACACAATTACAAATGTAGCCAATTGATCTCTAATATTTTATAAATTAATTTAACAAAAATTAAATAATTTCAATAAAAATATAATAGAAATTAAAATCATCAAATATAGTACTAATTAGTAAAAATTAGCTATTAATTGTTAAATATCCTATTTTCTATTTGTGATATTAATTCTGGATTTATTTGGAAATAGTAGGCTATTTTTTCGAATTAAAGAACAACCTTATTAAATTAATTACAAACATATGTAATGAATATTAAAATCATTATAATAATTTTAAAAATGATAAAATAGTGAAATAATATTTTATAATTATATAATGAAAACAATTACTAATTAGCTCCATTAATT
Organism: Nicotiana otophora; assembly: GCA_000715115.1. NCBI lineage: Eukaryota > Viridiplantae > Streptophyta > Magnoliopsida > Solanales > Solanaceae > Nicotiana > Nicotiana otophora. The sequence continues at coordinate 4,051 of AWOL01S0019384.1, read as the reverse complement.
ATTTAAATATAGGTATTGTTAATTAGAAAATATCTTTAACACATTTATTGGAAATTAATAAGTGTAAATAAATTAATTTTTAAAAAGAGGATCAAAATATGTGACTTCTGGGCATCTGCGATACCTGCAGCTCGGTAAAAAGGGAGGAAAACGGGACTTAGCTCAGTTTACACCATTTCTCAACTCTAAACACTCAACATGCAATTTTCTTGAGAGCTTTTCTTCCTAAAATAATTGGTATGTAACTCTTATCCACTTTATTTCAATTCTCTATCATTTTCATGAGTTTTTAACATCAAATATAGGATTTTCATTGTAGAAATTAGGGATTTGGGTAGAATTTAGAGATTTTGCAAAATTAGGATTTAGACCTCAAATTGAGGTCGGATTAATAAAACAATTATATAACCGGGCTCAAGGGTGAATGGGTGACCAAATTTTAGACCGGATCTTTAATTTTGACCAAGCGGGCCCAGGATTGATGTTTGTTGACTTTTTTAAATTCATCAAAGATAAAACCTTTTTCATTCGTGGGTAGTTTCTAAAGCTTTTTTTAAATTTTTGATCGTTATCTGGATAGATTTGGTTGGTTTGGAGACTTGTTCAAAAGGAAAAAACGTGGTTGATTGTTTAGTTGGTTGCGCAAAGAGGTAGGTGTTGTGTCTATCCTTGATTTGAGGGAATTAAGACTTATTGGTCTATTTGTTATGTGAATTACATGGGGAAATAACGTATATGCAAGGTAACGAGTGTATATTCGCCTTCATGGGATTAAAGCATGCTGGATTGGGTTATTTACTTCCATATCTTCATTTATTTTGTGTTATCTCTTGTTACATGCCTTAATTGCTACATATTCTTACTTATTATTTGTCCTTTACTTGTTATTTGTTATTTAATTGTTACTTGTTTAAACTTGTTTATTTCTCACTCAATATCTACTTACCCGCTACATGTTCCTACTTGCCTTAATTGTATATTTTCATTGTCACATGATTTTACTTGCGTTTATTGTCCTTGTGTTACTTGATGCATCCTATTATGTTATTTCGATTACGTGAGCCATTTAGCTATTATGGTATTGGTGAATTGTTAAGATTTGGGATTATGAGGTATTGGTTATTCTTTGTTTGTATTGGTAGTTGTTTAATGTTCCGCACGTTTCATTTGTGTAGAGATTACATAATTGGTCATGTTGAGTTGTTTATGTTAATAAGTTGATATTGGGAACAGGTTGCGCGCGGCGGCGGTATTGAAATAAATTTATATTGGGATCGGGTAGCAAGCTGCAACAGATAATGATATGATATGACATTGGTGTCGGGTTGCACGCTGCAACCGTTATTGTATTAAATATTAGGATCGGGTTGCACGGCTCAACAGTTATTGTGTTAAGTGTTAGGATCGGGTTGCACGCCGCAACAGAGTTGATATTTTACAGTTGATTGTGGGTGTAGAATTTATTCTCGGTGTTGTGATTTGAGATTTGAGATCATGTTATTCTGGGGGCCTCTGGTAGTTGACCTTACGGTCCGTTTGTTTGAGTTTATTTCTTTATTTCTATTTCTGCATTCCGTTATTATTATTTCGTACAGGTTTATTTTGAGTGTCTTGCCATAGCCTTGTAACTACTTTGTCGAGGATAGGCTCAGCATTTACAGAGTACATGGGGTCCATTGTACTCATATTATACTTCTGCACTTCTTGTACAGATCTCGATGTTGGTTTTAGCTGCGCGTAGCGGAGATTGCCATGATCGACTTGTTAAGGAGACTTGAGATTGAGCTGCTGGTGTTCGTAGTCCCTGAAGTCCCCTTCTATTCTGTCTTTACTATTTACTTTTGATTCAAACAGTTGTATTTCGTTCAGGCTTTATTTGTAGTACTCTACTTGCTCATGTATTCGTGACTCAAGATTTCTGGTAGATGTTTAAATTGCGCTACAGTTGTATTTATCACATCTAATTCAGTTTATTTCAGTTCGCATTATTAAATTTCATCTTTTAAAATTTGTGAAAAATGGTTAAGTAATTAGTTAATGTTGGCTTGCCTAGCAAGTGGATGTTAGGCGTCATCACGACCCTACAATTGGGATTTAGGGTCGTGACACTAAGTGCCCCAAAATATTCCGGAACCTCTCGGAACCCGGACTACCCCTACCCAAAGTCATAAAAAAAAAATAAACCTACGGGAAGTCTCAAATAGGAAAATAGGATCCTAGAACTCAACATGACTGATTTAGTCATTACAATAATTTAAAAAAAGCTTTCATACAATATTGATACAAAAATAATATAACTTTTGTTTACACAAGTATTAGTTTTTCAGATTTTAAAATGAAGCATTTAATTTAGATGATGAAACTGGATTAGAGATTGGATTTAATTCGAGGTATTTGAACTTGGAAAATCATAGAATCGAGACATATCACTACAAGAAAAGGGCCTATAGCGAGGGGAAAAGCGGTCGTTAGAAGTCCAAATCCGGACGTTATAAGCTTGTAGCGACTGGAGAAAATCCGGTCGTCAACGGTCGTTAAAGGTCTTGACGTTAAAAGTTATGACTGGACTGTAAGTCGGTCGTTAAAGATCCTTTAGCGACAATATAAATTTCGTTCGTTGTATGTCTTTTTTAGTGACAGATTTTTCCTTCACTAAATTGTCATCCGGGCCATTAAAAACTTTATGGGAGCAACAAATTTGGTCGTTACGGGTACTTTTAATGCCCAAATTTCCCTTCGCTAATGAGAAGTTTTACTAAATATAATTATAAAACTTTATTTTACTTAATATATAATAATTATTTCATATGCTTTCATACACATACGACATTGATTGTAGGCTATAATCTCAGGTTTTAGTCGCTTATTGTACTCTAATTTACTGTACTTTACTCGTTTGGAGCTTTAATTGATAGTGTTTTGCACTTATTATGTATTTTATGTCTTTTAGGAGTAATTCCAAGCTATGTAGATGTTATGGAATGAATTCGAGTGATTTGGAGCTTTGATATCTGAGTAAAAGCCCAAAAGATTAAGCCGGAATCATGTTCGGGGGTCAAGGACCAAGTCTGGACATCAAAAATCGAGATTCAATCCGTACTCAAGTCTACAATCGCGGCGCGCGGGGCGGCGCGTTGCGCGCCACGGCTGCCCGAATCTCTACTGCCTGTCAGGATCTACTCACTGGATTTCCCCACAAATGCCCTGTATGGCGCGTCGCTCCATGCGGCGCGCCTGTGCAATATTTACACAGTGAAAATCCAATTTCAGATAGGAGAAGGTGATTTCGTTTGGGCCCGACCCTACTTGGTATAAATATATGAAAAAACGTTATTTTTTGGACTTTTGACACATATTCAACCTAAGGAGGCTAAGGAGAAGTTGTAAGAACATGAGCACGAGCACAAGGATTTTATCATTTCTTCCCCACTCAAGACACGAGTTTGGATTGTATTTATGTTTTCCTATCTTTTAATTATATTTGTGATGAATTGCTCCATATCTATGGAGTAGTTCTCTTTAGGGTTTGATGAATTTTGTGCATTGATGATTGCTTGTGGATTATAACTCTAGTTTTATGTATTGAAGCATTTTTGGATGATTTAACCATTGCATCTATATTCATTAGTTCATGTAATAGAGAGAGGCATAGCTTGTGATATCTTTGCATTATATTATTGGTTGAGTTCATTAATTCTTCTTAGTAATCGAAAGAGGCTAGTTGAATCATTGATTAAACCTAGTTAGGAGAATAATCGAGAGAGGTTCTCCTAAAGACCAATCCACTACGCATTCTTGCATATCTTCACGTGCTTAAATTGGTTCATCTTGTGAGGTTAAGACTTAATTGAGAGAGGAGTTTTTAGTGAACGTTTGAACTAATAATTGAACAAATTCGAGAGGCTGACTTAAACATTAGAAGTGAATTACCTAGAGTTAGATCCCAAATAGTTATCTTGCACCTATTCTATCAATCCTTATTTTCTCCCACTGATAACTTCCTTGCTTATCTTTGTTGCGATAGTCATTAGTCAATAGCTTTAGATTCTTA
>AWOL01S0019380.1:20661-36193 GCA_000715115.1 Nicotiana otophora | reverse complement strand
GGGAGCCTTGTGGAATCGGTGCCCGCCATTGTTGGTGATTGGGAGGCCTAGCGTAAGCCTGAGCATTAAACACTGTGTATTGTTGCAGGGGAACTGAGTATCGGGGACCTTGAGGCAGATAATAATGTTGAGGAAAATTGGATTGTCCTTCTTGGAATTGCACGTAAGAAGGAGCTATTCCTCTTTGAACTCCCCCGAACCTAGATGCCATCATGGATCCTTCCTCCTTCTTTTTCTGATTTCTGAAACCGTCTGACCCGCTTTGAATTACTTGTGTGGTCGCCTTAAGGGCTGCCTGACTCACAATTTTGCCTGACTTCATGCCATTCTCAACTATTTCACCAATCTTAATTGCCTCAGCGAAAGGTTTACCAATGGCGGCCAACATGTAATGGAGGTAATCAGGATCCTGAGCTTGGAAAAAATAGTCAATCATTTCTGCCTCTTTCATTGGTGGTTTAACCCTAGCAGCCTGCTCTCTCCACTTGATTGCATATTCTCTGAAGCTTTCTGTTGTTTTCTTCTTTATGTTGACGAGAGAGGATCGGTCCGGCACTATATCAATGTTGTACTGAAACTGTTGGACAAAATCTTGAGCCATGTCATTCCAAATGTGCCAGTGAGAGATGTCTTGATCTATGAACCACTCTGAAGCAATTCCTGTCAAACTTTCCCCAAAATAAGCAATGAGCAATTCTTCTTTGCCTCCTTCTCCCCTTAATTGGTTACAATACCTCTTCAAATGGGCAACGGGATCACCGTGCCCATCATACTTATCAAACTTGGGGGTGTTAAAACCGGGTGGCAAATGAACATGGGGAAACATGCATAGATCGTTAAACGAAACACTCTTGTGGCCCCCCAAACCCTGTATGTTTCTCATGGTTTGTTCCAAGCTCTTCATTTTTCTGGTTATTTCCTCTTGTTCCATATTTTTTTCGGGCTTTTTGATCTCAATTGGGAACACGTTATGAGGAGTATGCTTGTATGAATCTGGAACCTTTAAAGTCAGTTCTGGAGAGTAATGTTGGGCATCATGAGCATCCAGTTGTGGATCATTATTGTACTTTTGAGCAAGAGCCGGTTGAGGGACAGTGAAAGTATAGACAATGGGTATAGTAGGTGGGTCATTTCTGAGGGGTGCGATTGGAGGACGTGGAATGGAGGTACTGGGGATTGTGGGAAGGTTAATGCTCGGACTGAATCCGAGTTGGTACAATGGGTTACTTGTTATGGAGATAGGCACTTGAGTGGCAACTGATACATTATGAAGATTATCCGAGGGCCCTATGGGTAGTGAGGGCGGTGCTTGTTCATTCACCCAGGCTTGGTACATTTCTGCCAATTGTTGCTTCAATACTTTTACTTCTTCAACCAGTCCTGAACCTTGTTCAACCAATTGTCCATGGACATCATCATTATCTGACTCATTCTCACTGTTGTTTGTCATTCTACTTTTTCCTTTTGATCTCGTGTTGTAATGGTGAGTCGCCAGTTTAAACCACAAATTAACCACCTCTGTTTTACTTTATCTTTAAAAATGACAAACAACAAACGTGTTAGAGTTAGGCATTTTGCAGATATTAATCACACATTATATGTCATGCACCTAATGCCATTTTCATTTCTAAAATGATCTTGGAAGGCTTTATGTTCTATCCCGGCTTATTGATTTATTTCCTCTTGAATTTAACGCTCTTTTTTTTTCTTTTTTTCTTTTTATTTCTTTTAAGATTAATTATGGCTATGATCGCATCCGATGAGGATTGCCTACGTATCATGACGCTGCATGAATCATACCATTACGTAGTTCAGGGGAGAAATAATAATAATTTTGATTTTTTTTAAATAAAATAAAATAAAATAGAACAGATTAAAATATTTTTCATTCATTTTCAACCAATCTTTTTTTTTATATACAATGAGATAAAAGAAAATATATAGAAACTGACTCTACTGACTCTAAAGACATGAACATGACTGGAATAAAATAAATATTGATAAGAATAAAAGACTCNAGATAAAAGGAAATATATAGAAACTGACTCTACTGACTCTAAAGACATGAACATGACTGGAATAAAATAAATATTGATAAGAATAAAAGACTCCAAATATAAAATTAAAATGCGATAAACGAAAATGAAACTAAAAGCTAATTGATTGCACCAAAACTTTAGTCTTCAATGGTCTTCTTGCTTAAATTGATATCATCAATGATCTGCATATCTTCGCCTCCATTCTCCCCCCAAAGTCTCGTACAAATTTTGAAACACCACTGGCAACTGTGGGACTAGGACAAGTGCCGGTTGACCAACTTTCTCATTGTTTAGATGGCGATGATCATCATGAATATATGCTGCTTTTTCTGCCAATCGAAGTACTTGCTCTTTAACTTGCCCCATATTCACGTGACAATTCTGCAACCACATCTGGGTAGTGTTGAGGGCGTGCTCCATCTGAGCCTCATGTCCCTCATATTCTTCAATGCGACGGTTTAGCACACCTCTCTCAATCATCCACTGACGCCGCTCTGCCTCGAAATCTGCATGTTGATAACCCTTCTTCTGCCTTTTTATTTCTTCTAATTGTGCATGAAGCCGACCCTTTGAGCGTATCCAGTAGGCCCTTTCTCTTTAAAACTGTTCTTTCTACTGATCAAACTCCAATTGTTGTTGGTTCGCACATTCTTCAATGACACTCAAGTCTTCTTGAAGCTTATGTATTTCAGCATTTTTGTTCGCCTCAACTCTTCTAACTAAACCAATCGTGTTTGCCAGTTCTTCTTCTAAGCGGGCTGCCTCATTTTTAGCATGTTTTAGATCTTTATCCATGACCCGTAAGGCAAGTTGATAAGCTTTCTCAATATTTAAACGAATCTGAGCGACTCCGGCTTGCTGCTGGGCTTGTTGTTTGGCTATGGTCATCTGAGCATGCTCCAATTCCTCTTTCAGCCTTTCTATAGTTCTTTGATCATTTCTCCTCCTGTTCGACCCCTCAGGCCTATCTCCAAACGACGAAGGATCATTAAACCAGGTAATATATTCAGGGATCACCTCTCCACGATCTCGGTCTTCTACCATCTCATTCAACTCCGAGACTTTACTTGCATACCAAATTTTTATAATTTCTTCTTCGTCATGAGGTTGATCTTTACCAAAATCATAACAGAACTTGCTCATATCTCGTGTTGGTGGCACCTCTTGTAGTCGTGCAAACTGGCGCATTACCCGAAGTGGAGCATAGGGATGAACACCATCCAATACTATGAGTACCAAATAAGAATAGTATGCAGACTCACAGATGACCTCTTTAGAGGAAAACCAATCGTAATTCCAAGTGATCCGTTTGGCGTACAGAATAAAAAGTAGTTCTTTCCAGGCATTTATCCCTTCTGATAAGTCACATTCATCAATTCTTTTCTGGTGATCATAAGTATGATTGGGCCATAGCTCCCTAAAATCAGTGATCGTAGGATGACGATAAAAATGCTCCAAAAACCATATCTGTAGCAAAATGTTGCAACCATCAAAGTTTCGTGCACCCAATTTATATCTAGTTAAAGCACGAAAAATGCAAGAAATAATCATAGGGACCAAAGTATAATCATCCCCTTCTGAAGTCAGAGCCTCAACTACACCTGCCAAGCGGAGGTCAATGCGTCCTTCCCTTTCCGGGAAAACTACGCGCCCCAAAAGAGCAACCATAAATGCAAACTTTCTGTGAACCTTCCATATTTCCTTATTTTCCTTTGATTTCAATTTTCCCACATTCCTTTCAAAATTGCATTCTAGGCCATACAAGTGAAACAGAAATTCCAACTTAACCCACTTGCCTCCTAAACCTTCATATTGTCCGTAATTTATGTTCATGAGCTTCAGAAACTTACCCTCATTCACTTTTTTGGTACTATGGGCCTTTGGCAGAGAAGATTGCGGCCCCACCCCTGAAAATGGGCGATTTCCTCCAAGGTCGGAGTCATTTCACAGTCGGTAAAATGGAACACATTATTTTCAGGATCCCAGTGCAGAATCAAAGCTTCGATCACATCCCTCCTGGGCTTGATCGTCATCATGTGAACCAAATGNAGCACATTAGACTTCCAAACACAATAATATCCAAAGCATGATAAAAGCCAAACAAGAATCAATAAGCTCGAATTCTTACTAGTAGTTGTCCCCAGCAGAGTCGCCAGAACTGTCACACCTCTTTTTTCTCGTGCAACCTTTATTACGAGGTTGAGTTAGAAGAGTGTTTCCAATTGAAGTGACGCANGCCTCTTTTCAGATTGACCTCTTTTTTCACTCATGGTGTACCTGTTTACCCAGACACGAGGTTAGGCTTTAATCAAATATATTATTGACACAAAAAATCCGATTTTATGGGTTTTGACTCTATAAAAATAAAAAATAAAAGCTAAACTGTGGGACTAAAAAATTAATTACATTAGTAAAATAATCATGAAATTAAAAAATAAAAGGCTCAAAATAACTATTTTTTCTTAAAAACAAGTGAACAGAAAAAAACTGGCCTCTTTTGTTAAAACGACCATTTCGCATTTCTAAGGAAGGTTTCAAGGCTATTTCGACAAAAGAACCGGATGCAAGGACAAAACTAGTCAAAAGAGATAAAACTGACAAAGTGACTATATTATTATTATTATTATTATTTGAAAAAAAAACAATAATAGTCCATAGACACTTTTTTTTTTGTTTTTGTTTTNAAAAGGACCGGATGCAAGGACAAAACTAGTCAAAAGAGATAAAACTGACAAAGTGACTATATTATTATTATTATTATTATTTGAAAAAAAAACAATAATAGTCCATAGACACTTTTTTTTTTGTTTTTGTTTTTTGCTTTTTGGGGGTTGAACCTGATGAAGGTTGCCTACGTATCTCACATCCGGTGAGAATCAAACCCTCGTAGTTCGGTCTAAATAAATGATAAAAAACAAATACTTTGAAAATTGTGATTTTAGACATTAGAACCCTTCAAAATTTTATAAAACAAAATGGGTAATTTATGAAATTTTAAGGAAATTTTCTCTTTCTCTCTCATCTGTTCAATCAATTTATCNAGAAGAGTGTTTCCAATTGAAGTGACGCATTGAAAAGGGATTATTTATTATTTAGAGTCGCCACTTGGAATTGAGTTTTGGTGTTCCAAGTCACCTTTTATTTGAATCCCTTATCAAACGGAAGATTTGACTCCTTATTTATGGTCTACGAAAACAGAAGATTGAGTAAGGAATTCTATTGACCGAGGGGAAGGTGTAAGGCACCCCTCGAGTCCCGTGGTTCTAGCACGGTCGCTTTTATTGACTTATGTCTGGCTTAAATTAATTTTTGGCTATTCTTGTATTGTACAAGTTATGGTTTGCCTATTATCACTTAATTAATTATTATATTATTTTTATTTTTATTTATTAATTGTGTTCACCAAGATGCAGTACGCACACAAGGTACTTCTTTAGAATTAAATGTTAAACCAAGGTACGGAACGTACACATGGTTATAACATAATTATTTTAAATTTAAAGGAATCAAGACGCGGAATGCGCACATGATCCTTTTATTATTTAAGCATATCAATCCAAGGTTCGGGTATGAACACATGGGCTAATATTTAAAGTGCGGCTAAAGCTTTTATAACGCATTTATGAGTTATCTTAATTTTTGAATTAAATGTAAGGCCATGAGTTATGGAATATGAAGTTGTTGGAAGTCAAGAAATATTTTAACTTTTGGAGTATGTACGTCATTATTCAATATGAAAGAAATAAGCTAGCTTATGTTTAATTTATTTAAGGAAGTCTGCCTAGCAGAATATTTTTGGGGCCAAATTCTCTTTACCTTCCTTTTTTGTTTTGAAAAGTTTAGCAGCCCATTGCTCAATTAAATTATGCCCAAAACCCATGACCAATCTGTATACCTTAACTAATGATCTACTTTAACTTGCGGGATAAAACAATAGCTTACTTGCTATCATCAGTTTAGGCTTAATCGTTATTTTATCACTAAATATTATTGATAAATAATGATTGATAAAAATCGGACTCATAACAGATAAAACATATACAAATAAAATAAGATCAAATAACTAAGAAGAAATATACTGAGATGGAGTTAAAGCATGACATATAGGAACAAAAGAGCTAAGAACAAACATATAGCCAAAGGAATATTCCATTCAATATTAGCCTTCAAGTTTACATAAAGCACAAAATACTAATTTATTAACATATGATGAATCAAATTAAGAAAAAATAAATTTTAACATNCATTGCTCAATTAAATTATGCCCAAAACCCATGACCAATCTGTATACCTTAACTAATGATCTACTTTAACTTGCGGGATAAAATAATAGCTTACTTGCTATCATAAGTTTAGGCTTAATCGTTATTTTATCACTAACTATTATTGATAAATAATGATTGAATAAAAATCGGACTCATAACAGATAAAACATATGCAAATAAAATAAGATCAAATATTAACTAAGAAGAAATATACTGAGATGGAGTTAAAGCATGACATATAGGAACAAAAGAGCTAAGAACAAACATATAGCCAAAGGAATATTCCATTCAATATTAGCCTTCAAGTTTACATAAAGCACAAAATACTAATTTATTAACATATGATGAATCAAATTAAGAAAAAATAAATTTTAACATCAACAGGAGGCATCCATAAAAGACAAAATAAATTCATTCACATAAATAATAAACAGTGACACATTAAAGAAAGAAAGAGTTAGCGAGGGACCTTTAATGTAATAAACTTCTTCGCTGTGTTAAGAAATAATCTCCAAATGTTGGGTTACAGAGAACGAACGGTAACCAAGCTTGAAAGCAAATAGGATTACAAAACCAGAGACCCGACCGGCAACCTCGAACCCGACTCCAAAAACTCGATTGAACATGGGTGGTCTTATACAGTTGAAACGAAGCTATGCTCTTCGTCGAATATGGTGCGACGGCGACTATTTTTTGGGGTGGTTTGGTGCTGCGTTTCAGCTACTTTTTGGAGCTGGATTTTGCTGATTTTGGGAGGATGGTTAAAGGCTGGTGAAGTTTGGTGGTTTGCATGGTGGTTTATGAACTGTTTTAGGATGAGTTTCGTGGTTCTTTCATGGCTGAAAAATGGTGAGAAGCTGCTGTTTTATTTTAGGAAGAAGGAGCAGCTGTGTTTTTGTTCTTAAAGGAAGAAACCGATGCACAACTTTTGGGTCATCGCTCTAGGATTTTTTTTATTCTTTTTGTTTTCTAAAAATGTTCCCCCTTTTTTGTTCTTCTTCCCCGTCCCTTTTATAAAGAATAACAATGGTAGTTATCAAGTCTTGTGCCAAAGAGTTGAAATGAGGACGTGGGATTGAGGTTCAAAAGGGAATTGAGACGTGAGGTGTGTGATGGAGTAGATTGACGTGAAGGGGAAGGGAAATAGGAAGTTAGTTATCATTTTTTATCTTTTGTGAGAGTAAATCACGTGAATATGAAGGTGTATATGAGAGTCATGGGGTGAATGGAATCTCTTTTAAGCTTTTTCTTCTTTCTCTCTTTTTTTTCCTTTTAGTGACACTAAATAATACCTCAGCTTATTCAAATTCTAATAAAAAGAAACCATTTAATTTTGTAAATGTTTTTTCTCTCTTTACAAATAGAAATAAAATTTTTACTATATATATATATATATATATATATATATTTCCTAAAGAAAATATTTACACTAAAATAGTATAGAATTTGGGTGTGGTAAAAAATTAGTTGTTAACACTCATATTTGTCATCTTACTTTGCTCCGTATTTGGATATATCTTGTGATTCTTTGAGTTCTCATGTATATGTGTCTACGCCTGTGGGAGATTCTATTATTGTGGACCATGTGTATCGCCGTGTTTAGTTGTTATTGGCAGTTTTGAGACCAGAGTTGATATATTGTTACTCAGTATAGTAGAATCTGATGTTATCTTGGGCATGGACTGGTTGTCGCCCTATCATTCTATTTTGGATTGTCACGCCAAGACTGTGACACTAGCTATGCCAGGTTTGCCACGGTTCGAGTGGAGGGGCACATTAGATTATATTCTTAGTAGGGTTGTGTCCTTCCTTAAAGCGCAGCGGATGGTTGAGAAGGGATGTGAGGCATATCTTGTGAAGGATGTTAGTGTTGATACTCCTACCGTTGAGTCAGTTCCAGTAGTGAGAGATTTCCAGACGTATTTCCAGCAGATCTTCCAGGCATGCCGCCCGATAAAGATATCAATTTTTGTATTGACTTGTTGTCGGGCACTCAGCCCATTTCTATTCCACCGTACCGTATGTCACCAGGGAAGTTAGAGTTAAAGGAGCAGCTGCAAGAGTTGCTTGATAAGGGCTTCATCTGTCCTAGTATATCGCCTTGGGGTGCTCCAGTTCTGTTTGTGAAGAAGAAGGATATTTCTATGCGCATGTGTATTGATTATAGACAGTCGAACAAGGTTACAGTTAAGAACAGGTACCCATTACCACGCATTGATGACTTGTTTGACCAGCTACAGCGTTCTAGAGTGTTCTCAAAGATTGATTTGAGGTCAAAGTATCATCAGCTGAAGATTCGGGATCTGGATATTTCGAAGACTGTCTTTAGGACTCAGTATGGTCACTATGAGTTCCTTGTGATGTCATTTTGGCTGACCAATGCCCCCGCAACATTTATGCACCTGATGAACAATGTATTCTAGCCATATCTTGATTCATTCGTCGTTGTGTTTATTGATGACATCTTGGGTATTCCCATAGTTGGGAGGATCATGAGCAGCATCTGAGAATCGTGCTCCAGACCTTGAGAGAGAAGAAGTTGTATGCAAAATTCTCAAAGTGTGAATTCTGGCTCGATTCGGTGGCGTTTTGGGGTCATGTGTTGTCGAGCGAGGGGATTAAGGTAGATCCGAAGAAGATTGAGGCAATTCACAGTTGGCCCAGAGCGGTCTTCAGCTACTAAGATTTAGAATTTTCTTGGTTTGGCGGGATATTATCGTCGTATTATAGAGGGTTTCTCATCCTTTGCTGCACATATGACCAGATTGATCCATAAGGGTGCTCATTTTAGAAGGTCCGAGGATTATGAGGCGAGCTTTCAAAAGCTCAAGACTAGTTTGACTACAGCCCTAGTGTTGGTGTTGCCCACGCGTTCGGGGTCTTACACTGTATATTGTGATATGTCATGTGTTGGGCTTGGCACGGTGTTGATGCAAGACGGTAGGGTGATTGCCTATGCGTCTCGGCTGCTGAAGGTTCATGAGAAGAATGATCATGTCCACGACTTGGAATTGGTAGCTATTGTTCATACATTGAAGATTTGGAGGCATTATCTGTATAGTGTCACATGTTAGGTCTATACTGACCACCAGAGTCTCCAGCATCTGTTCAAGTAGAAAGATTTTAATGTGAGGTAGCGGAGAAGGTTAGAGTTGCTTAAAGACTATGATATCACTATTTTGTATCATCCTGGGAAGGCCAATGTGGTGGCCGATGCCTTGAGTCAAAAGACGGAAAGTATGGGTAGTTTGGCATATCTACCGGCAGCAGAGAGGCCACTAGCCATAGATGTTCAGGCCTTGACCAACCAATTTGTTAGATTGGATGTTTTGGAGCCCATTCAGGTTTTTGCTTGCGCGGTTTCTCGGTCTTCCTTATATGAGCGCATCAGAGAGCGTCAGTATGACGACCCCCATTTGCTTATCCTTAAGGACATGGTGTAGCACGGCGATGCCAAGTAGGTTTCTATTGGAGATGGCGGGGTGTTGCAGATGCAGGGCCGATTATGTGTGCCTAATGTGGATGGGTTGCGTAAGTTAATCCTAGAGGAGGCCAACAGTTCGCGGTATTCCATTCATCCCGGAGCCGCTAAGATGTATCAGGATTTGAGGAAGCATTATTGGTGGAGGAAAATGAAGACAGATTTAGTGGATCATGTGGCTCGGTGCCTAAATTGCCAGCAAGTGAAGTATGAGCATCAGAGGCCGGGCGGTTTACTTCAGAAACTTGAGATTCCCGAGTGGAAATGGGAGCGTGTTACCATGAACTTTGTTGTTGAGCTCCTACGGACTTTGAAAAAAATTGACTTAGTATGGGTGATTGTGGACATGTTGACCAAGTCGGCTCATTTCATTATGGTGGTGGCTACCTATTCTTCAAAGTAGCTAGCTTATATCTATATCAGCGAGATTGTTCGACTTCATGGCGTGCAGGTGTCCCTTATTTTTTATCGGTGCACGCAGTTCACATCGTATTTCTGGAGGGACGTACAGCGTGAGTTAGGCATACGGCTTGCGTTGAGTACAACATTTCACCCCCAGACGGACGGACAATACGAGCGCACCATTCAGATCTTAGAGGATATGCTACATGCATGTGTTATGGATTTTGGGGGTTCTTGGGATCAGCTCTTACCGCTTATGGAGTTCGCCTACAACAATAGCTACCAGTCGAGTATTCAGATGACTCCTTATGAGGCCCTATATGGGAGGCGGTGTCGTTCTCCAGTTGGTTGGTTTGAGCTGGGAGAGGCTAGGTTGTTGGGCACAAATTTGGTTTGAGATGCCTTGGAGAAAGTCAAGTTGATTCAAGATTGGCTTCGTACAGCCCAGTCTAGACAGAAGAGTTATGCTGATCGGAGGGTTCGTGATGTAGCATTTATTTTTGGAGAGAGGGTTTTGCTCTAGGTTTCACCAGTGAAGGGTGTGATGAGGTTCGGGAAGAAGGGCAAGTTGAGCCCAAGGTATATTGGTCCTTTTGAGATCCTTGAGAGAGTGGGGGAGGAGGCCTACAAGCTTGCATTGCCACCCAGCTTATCTGTAGTTCACTCGGTGTTCCATGTTTTCATGCTCCGGAAGTATCACGGTGATCCGTCTCATATTTTAGATTTTAGTTCAGTCAAATTAGACAAGGATTTGACCTATGTTGAGGAGCCGGTGGCCATCTTGGGCAGGCAGGTCCGAAAGTTGAAGTCAAAGAACATTGATTCAGTGAGAGTTCAATTGAGGGTTCAACAAGTCGAGGAGGCGGGGTGGTTTGTGTGTTTTCGGGTGAGTTTCGGAGTGAATTGAGACACTTAGTCCCAAGGTTGGAAGCTTAAGTTGAAAGAGTTGACCGGAGTTTGACTTTTGTATAGACGGTTCCGAAATGGAGTTTTGATGGCTCTGTTAGCTTCGTATGGTAATTTTGGACTTAAGCATATGTTCGGATATTGATTTGGAGGTCCGTAGGTCATTTTGGCTTGAATTGGCGAAAGTTAGAAATCGTGATTTGGAGGTCCGTAGGTCATTCCGGAATGAAGTTTTGATGCTTTTTTGCTTAAAATCATGTCATTAGCTTATGTTACTAACTGCTTTGTTATCACTTATTTCTCCATTTTCCAATACTTCTCGTTATCATATTATTATTTTATTTATCTTGTCCTAGTAGGTGTCTTGACCTAGCCTCGTCACTACTCTACCGAGGTTAGGCTTGATACTTATTAGGTACAAATATAGTGTACTCATACTACACTTCTGCATATTTTTGTGTAGATCCAGGAACCTCGACTCAAGCTAGGCGTCAGTGAGTAGACCATATAGTTTGGAGACTTCAAAACATACCTGCCCGGCATTCGCATGCCTCGGATTCACCTTCTCTCCTTCTTTTGCTATTGTTTACTCTTTATCTAGACATTGTTGTACTGGGGATTTTACAGTATATGCATGTAGAGCTTATGACTCAGTTCCACCGGTTTTGGGAGTTTTGTTATAGATGTTCTGTTTCGGATTTATTATGAGTTTTTCGAATTATCTTGTTACCTTAGTTGTTAAATTCCGATAAGTATTCATGAATGTTAGGCTTACCTAGTCTTAGGGATTAGGTGCCATCACGACATCTTAAGGAGGGAAACTGGTGTCGTGACAACAAGGTTAAGCACCCTCCAGCGAGCAAACCTCAGCAAGAATCTCAGTAACGGACCGCACACGCGCTCCCACGTGCCCTTAAAGGCGACACTTTCGTCGGCGCGTCTGTCCCACGCGCCGGTGCTTGCAGGTGTTTTCGGCCACTTTCCGGCTAAACGTTTTTAGTACAATTTGGTCGCGAGGTATTTTCGAGCTTACCCATCCAGGTTACACCAAATTCCAACAATCTTTTTTTTCGGCGAGTGAACAGTGTTTTCCAAAAAATAAAAGAATAAGTCTCCAGCTTAATTTGTCCAGATTTTGAGAAAATTGGTTGTAGCAGAATGGGATCTAATACTATAAATATTTGGATGGTTTCTCTACCAGATTATTTAGTTCCTTCAGTACAAAGCATGTAAATAGATATCTTCAAAGATAACTTCTGTTGTTCAAACAGGTAGTAGCATGACTTGTGTCTCCCAATCTTCAACCTCCGGGTCTTGGGTCATTGATTCAGGTGCATTTAGTCATATTTCTGTTAATAAATTTCTTTACATTATTATTTCATATTCTCAATCTCTTCCAACAGTCACAATGGCCAACGGGTCCTCAAACCATGGCAACTGGAATAGGTCAAGCAAGTCCACTTCCTTCCCTATCTTTAGATTCAATTTGTTTTATGTTCCGGTAGTTCGTTTAATCTCATATATGTTAGTCGCTTAGCCAAATAACTTAAATGCTCTATTTTATTTCTTGATGACCTTTTTTTATACAGGAATGCAGTACAAGGAGGATTATTGGTACCGGGTGTGAATCAAATTGACTTTATTACCTTATCCTTGCAAAATCACATGGACTCACATCTTGTCTTCCTTCAACAACTTGTCATGTTACTGATTCACCAAATTAATTACATGAATGATTGGGATATCCCAGTTTGTCAAAACTTCAGAAAATGGTACCTGGTTTATCTCACTTGTCCACTCTAGAGTGTGAGTCATGTCAACTCGGTAACCAAACCCGCTCCCATTTCCCTCGGCGTCTTGATAATCGAGCAGAGTCACCTTTTACTTTAGTACATTCAGATTTTTGGGGTCCTAGTCAGGTCAGTTCTACCTTGGGATTCTGTTACTTTGTCAGTTTCATTGATGATTATTCCAGGTGCACTTGGATATTTTTGATGGAAAATCGGTTTGAGTTGTTTTCTATTTTTCAGACCTTCCACGCTGAAATTCAAAATCAATTTGGGATTTCTATCCACACATTTCGTAGTGATAATGCCCTAGAGTATTTGTCTTCCCCATTTTAGCAGTTTATGAACTCTCATGCGATTATTTATCAAACATCTTGTCCGTACAAATCTCAACTAAATGTGGTAGATGAAAGAAAGAATAGATGTCTTATTAAACCTGCTTGTACCCTACTCATACAATTGCATGTTCCGTTGCATTTTGGGGGGATGCAGTTCTCACATCTTGCTATCTTATTAATCGTATTCCATCTTCAGCTATCCAGAATCAAGTTCCATTCTATGACTTGTTTCCCCACTTACCTTTATTCTCTCTTCCACCCCGTATCTTTAGAAGCACGTGTTTTGTTCATAACTTTACTCCAGGAAAAGATAAGTTAGCTCCCCATGCTCTTAAGTGCGTATTTATGGGTTACTCGAGAACGCAAAAGGGGTATCGATGTTATTCTCCTGACCTCCAGTGGTACCTTATGTCCGTTGATGTTACCTTCTTTGAAACCCAATCATACTTCACAGGTCCAGGTAATCACTTAGATATTTCTGAGGTGCTGCCAGTTCCATCTTTTGGAGATTCAGTCACTATCTCCCATTTATCTTCCTCTACAACTCTAGCTCCACCACCTATAGCTCCAATTGCAGCTCCACCACCTACAGCTCCAGTTCCACCCACTATAGATCCAGTTCCACCCCTTAGTCCAGTTCAACCTTATGCAGCTCCACCACTCCTAACTTATCATCATCATCTGCCCAATATCAAGCCTACCTGATTCACGTCCTGTACGTGACCCTGCTAATATTGCGGACTTTTCTCATCTTAGTCAACCGATTGCACTACGAAAAGGTAATACGGTCCACACTTAATCTTAATCCCTATTATGTTGGTTTATGTTACCATTGTCTGTCATCACCCCATTGTGCATTTGTATCATCTTTATCCTTTGTTTCCATCTCTAAGTCTACAGGTGAAGCATTGTCTCATCCAGGATGGCGACAAGCTATGATTGATCGACTTAAGGGTCGTCATGTTGGGTATACTCAGATATTTGGGCTCGATTACAGTGATACTTTCTCTCTCTTGGCTAAAATAGCATCAGTCTGCCTTTTTCTATCCATGGTTGTTGTTCGCTATTGGCCTCTCTATCAGTTGGAGATTAAGAATGCTTTTCTTTACGGTGACCTTGAGGATGAGGTTTATATGGAGCAACCTCTTGGTTTTGTTGTTCAGGGGGAGTCTAGTGGCCTTGTGTGTTGGTTGCGCCGGTCCCTCTATGGTCTAAAGCAATCTCTTCAAGCTTGGTTTGGTAAGTTTAGCACAGTTATTCAGGAGTTTGGCATGAATCATAGTGAAGCTGATCACTCTGTATTTTATCGGTATTCTGCTTCAAATCTCTATATTTATCTCGTGGATTATGTTGATAATATTGTTATCACCAGCAATGATCATGATGGTATTACTATGTTGAAGCAATATCTCTTTCAGCACTTTCAGACTAAGGATCTGGGCAGATAAAAGTATTTTCTAGGTATTGAGGTCGCTTAGTCTAGCTCAGGTATTGTGATATCACAACGGAAGTATGCCTTAGACATTCTTGAGGAGACAGGAATGACAAGTTGTAGACCTGTTGACACTCAGGGGGAGCCTTTTAGCGATCCTGCAAGATATAGGCGGCTGGTTGGTAAATTAAATTACCTCACAGTGACTAGACCTGGCATTTCTTTTCTTGTGAGTGTTATAAATTAGTTTATTGATTCTCCCTATGATAGTAATTGGGAAGCAGTTATCTGTATTCTTCGATATATAAAATCATATCCAGGCAAAAGACAATTGTTTGAGGATCGAGGCCATGAGAAGATCGTTGGATACTCAGAAGCTGATTGGGCAGAATCACCTTCTGATAGACATTCTATGTCTGGATATTTTGTTTTAGTAAGAGGTAACTTGGTATCTTGAATAGGAAGAAACTGAATGATGTTGCTCAGTCTAGTGTAGAAGCAGAATATCGAGCAATGACTAGCAATATGTGAGCTACTTTGGATCAAACAGTTACTCAAGGAGTTAAAATTTGGTGAGATCAGCCAAATGGAACTTGTGTGTGATAATCAAGTTGCCCTTCATATTGCATCGAATCCAGTGTTCCATGAGAGAACTAAACATATTGAGATTGACTATCACTTTGTCAGAGAAAAGATACTCTCAGGAGATATTACAACAAATTTCGTAAAGTCGAATGATCAGCTTGCAGATATTTTCACCAAGTCCCTCATTGATCCTCGTATTAATTATATATGTAACAAGCTCAGTACATATGATTTGTATGCACCAGCTTGAGAGGGGATGTTAGAATAGCTATGTGAATATATATATATATATATATA
>AWOL01S0019380.1:0-18897 GCA_000715115.1 Nicotiana otophora | reverse complement strand
ATATATATATATATATATATATATATATGAAATTAGTCCTAGTCTCCTATATAATAGGAGTAGGTTATATATTATGTGTACTTATAAATAGGGTTCATTGTATTGCAATTAACATCAATAATAGATTTTTCTCTCATGCATTCTCACGCTATGGAAGATCAATGCTGGAGAAATTAACTTCTGGTGGGATAGCAAGACAGATAATGGAGCACTAGCTAAGCTGGTACCTTACACTCCCAGGAATTTCAAAAGTACGGTCAGTGATTTTCTTATTGATGGAAGATAGAACATTGACAAGATTAGGGAAGCAATCCCAAAACAACTGGCTCAATAGATCAGGCATATTGAAATTGGAGAACCTGATCAATAAGATTATGCAATATGGAAGGACACTGAAGATGGAAAATACTCTACCAAGTCTGCATGGTCGGCAGTTAGACATAGCAAGCAAAAGAATGTAGAGTTAAATAAAGTGTGGCACAAATCGATTCCATTTAAAATCTCCTTCCTGGTGTGGAGACTTTTCTTGAGGAAGTTACCTTTCGATGAAGTGATTGCAAATTTTGGGAATCATACGGTCTCCAGATATTTTTGCTGTCAAAGAACACAATATGATTCCATTCAACATACCTTTATAGAAGGTGAGGCTGTCTGTCAGGTATGGAAATATTTTGGAGGGCCTTTATGTATCACCCATCATAATAATTGGGATATTAGAAGAGTGCTCAAACAGTGGTGGGATATGAAGCATAAGAATAAAGTACGCATACTAGTTCTTCAAGTTATGCCTGTGATTATCAGTTGGAAAATATGGAGGAATTGGACTTCTTGCAAATTTGGTGATCAAAAAAGATTTGTTAGAGTTAAGGGGGAACAACAGATTGTTTGGATTATCAAAGCTACTCTACAAATTGCCTCCCAAAAATTGAACTTCCTGGAACTTGGATCGCTATCTGTGACATGGTAGAGAGGTTGAAGGCAGTAGTGATTTGGAGGCAAGTAAATTGAATTAAACCTTTACCAGATATGGTAAAGGTCAATACTGATGGAAGTTATGTTATGAAAACTGGCAGAGCCAGTATAGGAGGTGGTCAGAAATGAGAATGGAGATCTAATCATGGCCTTCTCAGTCCCTGTTCAATCCAAAAGCAACAATCTAGCAGAGGCTGTTGCATCTAAATATGGAGGAGAATGGTGCATCAGAATGGGTTCAGTAGATTCAACCTGGAGATGGACTCTTTGATCATCACTAATATGCTCCTTAATATGGATATTAGTAACCTTAAGCCCGGGAAATTGATCAGAGACACTTCTAAGATCATTCAAGAAGCAAAGGTGATAATTTCTCACTGTTACAGAGAAGAAAATCAAGTGGCAGACTTTCTTGCTAAGATGGCTTCCTCAATTGGAACTAGTACCTTTTATCACTCTTTTCAACAACTTTCGAAAGAGGTGAAAGGAATTTTTCAACTTGACAAATGGCAGTCATCTAACATAAGAAGAAGATATGACAAAGCTAATTTTTTTGTTTGTTAAATTATACTTGGAGATATGGAAGTGTTCTTGTATAGTGAAGTCTCTTCCATATTATCTTTTGAAGACTGTATATAAAAATCTTGTAAGTAATGCTTTGGAGGTCAAGTTTATGTCCCCCTCCTCTCTTTGTACTCTACAACTTTTGTATGGACAAGGTAGGGATCAAGCCAAACCCCCCACATCAACGGCATTCTGCCTTGATGATGGCATAATTAAAAAAAAGAAATAAATGTATTTTTTTCCTCTCTCTGACTCGGAATGTTCTTGTCTCCTCTCTTCTGCCAGTGGAACTGGAGCGGATATGGACATTGTTTTCTCAAGTGTCCAAGCCTATGTTGGTGCATTGAACAAAGTGTTGAGTTTCAAGTAGCTGGTTTGAAGACACAACAAGCCTGAAGATAGTGTGGTTGCATAAATAATGGTAGTATTGAGTTTCTTGTGACTACTGTTTGGAAGCTCTGGCCTGGAAGAAGTGCAAATAAGTTGTAATGCATTCTCATTTACTCCTATCTCTCCATTCTTCAGCATGTTGATGTAAAACCTGTAGTTTCTTGAATAAATTAAGTTTAAATGTCTCTTAGTATGTGAAGATCATTTAAGCTTTGCATTGTCCCAATTAAACACTGATACATAATCGATACAAGATGTGGTTTAGCTTTAAACTTGTTTTTGCTTTTCCATTACTCAGATAAGAATTTCCCTTTTGTTAATTTCAGCAACTTCTGAGTTTTGCTCCCAATCACATAGGCTTGCTTCTAAATGGTTTTGAAAATTTTCAAAAATATGTTACATTGTCAATTTTAAGGGACCATAATGTTTCTCGCTGAAATAAGAAACAGCCTTTCTTGACTTATATTTCTTTTTTATTCACGTTGTCACTCTTTCTACACTCAGTTGATTTATGGCTATGGCCAGTAAGAATACGTTGATTCACCACTTTAATTCCTGAGTTTTGTTGCATTGCTATTTTGTTCCAATTATGGTGTTGAATATTTTGGGAATTTTTTGGTGCCAAGATTTGATGCCTTGGATGATGATTGGAAATTGGACTGTGGAATTGAAGAAGCAACGCCGTCTGGCACATCTAAGATACAACTCAATTTATTCAAGTCTTAGAACATCTCTAGTCAAAACCGAAAGGAAAGATAGTGTGTACGTCAGTTGGTTTTGAATTAGACACTGGATGAAGTGTGAGCATTTGAATGCTTTGTTTCTAAAGTTGTAAAGCGAATCTTGACACACAATGCTGTATGGTCAAAGACTAAAACTTAGATAAGGTAAGTTCAATGCTGTCAACAACATCAGTTAAATTTTCTTTTAACTGCTGCCTGCATCTTGTTCATACATTGGACAGCACACACTGTTTTTATGCTAAACCACATTTGTTTACCATAATTAAGTTATAAAATTGATATCCGTATGTGTATCAATTAATAATATTAAGTGATAACATAGAATAATAGTAAGTGATAACAGTGTATGTAACGGCACATGTTATTCATTGGATCGGTAAAAACACAGTGGATAAATTTTTCCCGATAAGGAAAAAGTACTGCCTGGAGAGGAGCTGCTCCCAAATTGATGAGATGAGACAATAAATTTCTATTTTTGCATTTGAAGAGAGCAATATTGAGAAAAGCATATACTGAGGACACCAGAAAAAATCAGCTATCATTAATACAAAAATTGTGTCCATAGATTATAAAAGCGCACCACTTGACCTCCGTTTGGGGAATAGGGTGCAGTTACTATCAAAAGATTCTGATGAAATTACATGGACTTATAGTACTATCTTACTTACAAAGAAACAAAACAGAAATATGGAACACTTACAAGATTCTTGAGACCAAGTATACCTTACCCTAAACTAGCAGTTTCTTGAGTAACAGAAGGGCCAGACGCAACGTTTTTTGTCTCACTTCCTGAGTTTCTGGATTCAACATATGAACGAGCCATTTGGATCATTGTCGAAACCTCCTTCTTGTACTGCATAGGGGAGGTGGAAGACAGTAAAGGAGAAAAAGAAGCGATATCAATCTCTTGTAAGTCACCTTAGCTATACATAAATGGAAAAGGATCCTTCCAAAGGTGATAATTACCTCGTCAACAGCTCCTGCCTTAATTTTAGACTGCATAATGCACCATTTCTTGAAATGTGCACCTGTTCAAATCTTGGAAGTTAGTTCACCTTCACAATATCATATCCCCATTCTTGAATATGCTGTTGAAACTCTAGGTTCTAATCTTTCCGGTTCTACCGCAATGTTCACAATACCCATTACATAACACAACAGACACCGATTAACTACGCATTAGCCTGCATCATGCTAATACTTCACACAGATATATAGACATAAATAATGACGACAATGCAAATACTGAACAATCAGCTTGGACTACTGCAACTTAAGATCAGATGATCTTAGAAGGTGGAACTTGGGAAGAACAAGTGAAGGCACTAACCATTGCACCAGGCAAGCAGTTTCTCACTTGACTTAAAATCTAAGTGTAATAAATGATAAGGGTAGAAGCCCCAAAAGAGTCAACAAAAGAATAATATATTTAAGGTGACTAGTAAGTTAATTGACAGAAAGCATACAACAAATATAAACTAGAAGACGGCCAGAACTGTAACACAAGGATGACTTATAAAAATGAGTGGCCAAAAGATGCTCTAGAGATTAATGGCAGACTAATTGATCTCTTAGAGAGGTAAAGTTATTCCAGGTGGCGCATTACAACTGAATAATTAAATATTCCAGATCTGGGTCTGTTTCTAGCAAGAATCTAGTATCAAGGATTGCCACGAAGAACTGCGATGCCCTTTTCTAAAGAGACGTCTTCAGAATGCCATAATGCTTGATTTACAAACCTCATCAGAAAGGACTCGGGACCAGGACCCAGAAAAGTGACAAATGGATTGAACACTACAAACTGAACAAAAAACCATAGCCTAGACGAAACTTACCAACTTTTATGTCTAAAACGCAGGATGATTCAGAAGATGCCTCTAAAGACCACCTACAGTGGACCTGATTCAATATCAAATCTAATCAGTATAAGAAAGATAAATATGGAACAATCCTTAGCGGATAAGCCATGGAACAAAGCAAAAGTGGGTTATTATCTACAAGGACTTCCATGGAATTGAAACCACGAATACTGGAAAAGAATATGGTCTGATGACCAAACGCAACAGCACCTCAAAGCATGATCCAAATGGGACATCATGTGCCTGTTGTACAGTCTCAAAAACCTAGAAGAAAGGAAAATGGTAAATTAAAAAAAATAAGACAAATGATCAAAGCATAAAAGCAACCAGTAAATAATTGTGGCACGAAATGATGAGAAATACCAGCATGTTCTTATCCGGTGACAAAACGGCATGCTGGTACTCTGTCATTGCTGAATCTGGGGGGCACATGGGACTGTTACATATGGTTCTGAATGTAATCTCTCGGACTTGACCGTCATACTCATCAGCAGAATGCCATTGACCGATCTAAGAAAATAAAGACATTCGAAAGTTTAGTCACCATTAAGGCAACAGAGGTAAAGCAATTTCTATTTTGGGTCATTGTAGCTCAAGACAGGACCAACTGAAACACACAGTAATGTCACCTCGCAAAGATAATTTAAATTTTGTTAACCGCATCGCGGGAAAAAACATTTATGCCTGAGACGATGACTAATTTGCTCCATCAAGATAAACAAAATACATCTATGACGGGTCAAATATTTTATTTAGTTCCTTTTCTTCTCGTAGTACGACGTTTTGGTGCTTCAAAACTAATTTAATGAATTAATATCAGCAGTGGATAGTAGAATTTAACAGACAAAGGAACACAGAGGTCTAGTCCACAAGGAACACATCAACTAAACTTAAGCAGTAGTTTTCATCATTCTGAAAGCTTACTTCTTTCTGTTCCGTCCAGAAACTTAAGCTTACTTCTTTCTAGTCCACAAGGAACACATCAACTAAACTTAAGCAGTATTTTCATCATTCTGAAAGCTTACTTCTTTCTGTTCCATCCAGAAGTAACTCATATTAAACTTTCTTTCCTGTAGTATGCAGAAAGAGTGAATAAAGCTAAATTTAGTTTGCTAAATGTCCACTCATATTTTGGGTGATTTAGAGCTGTTTAGTAACAGTATAATATAAGAATTTATTCCTTGTTGATCTTAAAATCCTTTAAGTGCAGGAATAGTGCTTAGATACGATAATGCCAGTAATTGATCTAATTCATCAGAGAATAGTGCTTAGATACGATAATGCCAGTAATTGATCTAATTCATCAGACTTTAAAAACAGTTGCCCTTCTTCAGCCCTTTCTGACAGGCCTGGGCATATCTGCACTGAGTAGACTTCATGCAGATTTAGATGTATACACAACATACCATCACATTCAAGCTATGGGGCAAATATATTTCACCAAGTTCACTTTTTCTGGTTACTTGCTTTCCAATAAACAGATAGAGATTAATAAGAAACTGCACTAGAAGCACAAGCACTGCAACCTGATAATCAAATCAGAGGTTCTTCGTGTTTTCTTACTTGCTAATTGCCTCTTGGAACTCAGCTATTACCAACCTTTTTTTACTTTTGACTGGGCCCATGACCCAAAAGATGCATTTTAGTTGAGCTAGAAATCATTTTGACATCTAATTCTACTAAAACATCCCCCTTTACCCACAAAAAGATAAAAACTGGATAACTAATGCTCCGAAATGTATATTTCACAAACGGGTTCTAACTATATGCATATGGAAGGTTGAACTTACATTGAGATTAGAATCTTTACGTGCTGTACGATACTCATTAGTATAATTTGAACCATCAGCCAGTAGTAAGTCAAAAACCTGCTGAGGTGTGCATGGGAAAATGTCCTGAAAATTTTTAATAAAATCATGTATCATGTATCAAGAGATTCTAGTTGCTAAAAGATAAGAGCTTAGGTCTCATACATACATTGTATATACCAGAAAGGACTTCTTCTTTAATAAAAGGCTGAGATTTCTCAGTCTTCGACACATTTTCTTTCCGACTCATATCCATCTTTTTACTTCCTTTAACCGAGCTGCTATGTGCACGTAGTGCTGACTGTTCCCTCTCCTAAAAGAAAACAGATAGAAAATTTGGGATTGTCACAACCAAAAAGATAAATGGTATCAGGTAGAGAAAGGAGATTCTGGGGAACAACTGTCAAGACCAAAACACGTCTAAGTAATAACAAATTCCTAGCAGAGATTTATGAGAAAATTAAAAACTGCTGAGATTAAGAACATCTCTGCACATGATGTTGCTTCAGCAAGCTCACAGCAAAAAAGAGAATCATTACATAAGAACCATTATCTGAGATCAGAAGTATTCAGCGACAATAACAAATTGCTACACAAATGACATAGCAATTTTTTGAAGCCTCCAAATCAAGAGTGTATTCCTTTGCTCTTCTGCTTGGACAACAAGTTGATAAGATGTTTAAGAAAAATGAAACATGAGCTTCATTGTTTTTGTAATAAAGATATTTAGGCAGGCAACAATTAACAGGCAAAGTAAACCCTCCGCATGAATCACACGTTTTTTCTGAAGCACTTATTAGTTAATTGTGACATTCCTTGCAGTTACCCGTTGCATTCACCTTGAAGACACTCATAAATGGTACTTAAGAGATGTTTGCCTTGGTTTACAAGCCATAATCCTTCCTACAAAACCCAATATCTGCATGACAAAAAGCTACACTAAAAGTAAAGTCTACATGAAAGAGAGACTATAGAGATGAAGTTGCGTCTGCCCTGAAAAGGCCCATGTCCCCTACTCACAATGTTAACATTATTGTCTAGGATCATAACCATACACTTGATCTAGATAAACTCACTCATGAAACGCCTTTTTTTCCCTTGGAACAAGGGTCTATTTGATTGTAAGCAAGGTTTCTAATGTCATTCTTCTGCGCTACCAGGCGGTCAAATCATTATAAATGTTTGAACACAAGCAAATAAAACACGGTCCATCACAACTCAACACATGTATTCTAGTAATCTAGTCCTTTATTCTTTTTCGTTTTCTCTCTTTAAATTCTTTAACTATTCTCGTGCTTGGAATGTACATCAACATGCCTCTGTGTTAATCAGCCTAAACGGCTTCCTACCACACTACAGCTCTTCATGAGATCCATGAAAATAGTAATCATACTGCTGTCCAAAGACTACTTCCTACCTTGAGCACAAATAGAGATATTAACTACGCTAGCGGAAGTCTTGCATCAACAAGAACTAAGAAAAATAGATGAAAAACCTAATCTTGATGTCCACTATGCTAATACATTAGAACTTGTATCTTACATGATACCTACCCTATAGGCTACATGAACATTTTGGTACATTTAATTTAGGTAGTAAATATTTCCAATGTAACACAGTGAAGCAAGCGGCAGAGGATGTCAATCACTAACTAATTCTCTGTCCTATTGCATACAGATTATGTTGTATGGTCTGGAGTATATGATTTGAAGCAGAATGGGTGATACTATAGACTGTTGGAGAGACGCTTCTAGGATAAAAATTAGAAGAGAGAGGAGGAGGATGAGAGCAAAGAGCTCCTCCGCTGCTCATGCGGATAATATGCCAAGAGAGAAATAGGAGAGCATTTGAAGGGATAGAGAACTTCTTTGTAAAGATAATTGGAAATTTTCCGTATTAATGGAGCACTTAGTGATATAGTGTTAGTGTTGATGTTGTTTGAAAATAATCATGTCTTTCTTTTAGATTCTCTACTTTTATATACACCTTGTATGTGGGATTTCCCAATCTCATCAATAAATCTTCATCAACCCCCCCAAAACAAAAGAGAGAAGAAAACACAGTGAAGCAGGTAATTTGATTTCCAGGATGTTGTACAAGCAAGTAACCTTCACTAAAGATGTATAACTGCTTAGTGTCTCAGATAATCAGAAAAAAGACTAATTAAAAGCACAGAAAAACCTTTTTCTCTGCTTCTAGCATGGCGTGGTAGTCTGTTGCTGACCGTTGCAAGGCTCTAATTGCATGATTCCTATTCCAAAAAGATGCAAACATATATCGTACCCTCCCTGGAAGTTGAAAAGATATGTGATTAGCAAATAGATTTTAACAATCCAGAATGTCAATATAACTCACCCTCTAACATGAGTAACACAAACAACCTCTCTTCTTTTCAATTTGAATCTTGTATTCACTTGCAAGAGTATTTATAGCGGAGATTATTGTGTATATTTTGTAGTTTGTTGTTAACTAGAAGAACATGTGGGGCCAACAGCTTTTAAAGTTCTTTTTTTTAGTCCAAATAGCTTTTAGAGTTTTAAGTAGCAGAAATAGGAAACTGTTGCATTGAGAAGTTTAGAACTAGGTCCTGAGTAATTGTTGGGTTATATAATACATGGTAATACATGGTACTTCAAAAATTTAATTTTCATAAAAGTAGAAGTGTTTTGATCCAGCCAAGGAGAAAGGTATATGCAACTTGGTAGGTGGTGTTAGATAGTTATGTGTAAATAATCCTAGTCCCATATGTAGTAGGAGTAGAATATGTCCTAGTCCCATATGTAGGAGTAGAATATGTATTATATATAGGGCTCATTGTATCATTGTTAATCAATAATAGATTTTTCTCCTGTGCATTCTCACAAGGTATTAGAACATCAGTGAGAAAATTATCGTTGTGCATCATTCCAGCGACATATGGGAAGAAAGATCTCGTTGCCGTGCAATTTTCCAGCAACTTCGTCTTGTTCCCAGGTTCATCACTGCTACAGTGGTACTGTGCATATACCAGTACCGCCATCAGATCCGAAACCCTTGTGCGACCACACCCCAGAAATCTCAGTCCAATTGGAACAGAAAAGTCAGTCATTGTACGTCTTTCCGGTTAACGACTCAAGATTGATTTGCGTTATCTCCTTATCGGTAAGTTGTGTGAAAACCAACACTACCATCTTGTTCGGAAAAGTCAAGCGACAAAACCCCAGTCAATCGCTCCGGCAGAAAGTCCCTCACACGCCTCCACGCGCCGCCAGAACTAGGGTTCCGGCGAGCGCGTCTGACACACGCGCCGGCGCGTGGAGCAGTTTCCAGCCAGAATTTTCAAAAACATTCTTTAGGACAGTTGTTTTGTGGGGTGGTTCCGAGTCCACCAGTACAATTTCCTACAACATATTCCAAGAACTTTGGAATTTGTCGGCGAGCTACAGTAACTTTTCCGGAGCGTGTGAGCCATTCCGGCCACTTTTTGACAAAACTTCTTCAGGACAACTTACTCGTCTAGTGATTCCGAGCTTACCCATATAAATTACATCAAATTCTGACAAATTTTATTTTTCCGGTGTGAACAGTAATTTCCAGAAAAGTTTTTGTTTTTTGGTGGTGTTTTAAAACCTATTTTGAAGTGTGTAATTCGTCTTGGTCTCACTATTTTCAAATTTCTCCGGCGACTTTTTGGCCAACTACTAATTATCAGCAACCGCCTAGTTTTGTTGCTCAAGGGGAATCTGGGGGGGTCTAGTGGCCTTGTATGTCGCTTGCGCCGATCACTTTATGTAACAAGCTCGGTACATATGATTTGTATGTACCGGCTTGAGGGGAGTGTTAGATAGTTATGTGTAAAATACTCATATGTAGTAGGAGTAGAATATGTCCTAGTCCTATATGTAGTAGGAGTAGAATAACAAACAACAACAACCCAGTATAATCCCACTAGTGGGGTCTGGGGAGGGTAATGTGTACGCAGACATTACCCCTACCCTGGGGTAGAGAGGCTGTTTTCGATAGACCCTCGGCTCCCTCCCTCCAAGAACTCCCCACCTTGCTCTTGGGGTGACTCGAACTCACAACTTCTTGGTTGGAAGTGGAGGGTGCTCACCACTGTAGTAGGAGTAGAATATGTATTATATATAGGGCTCATTGTATCATTGTTAATCAATAATAGATTTTTCTCCCGTGCATTCTCACAGATGGAAAATTTGGTACGAACAGTCTACAAGAGTTATAGACATCATCACAGATCTCTTCTAACAAATCAATCAATCAATCAATCTACACCTCATTCCCAAATCTGTTTGGATGGGGCTATATGAATCTTCCATATAAATGAAGAAGAAAAAGAAAAGCTCATTCACTATCCAACGTTCTGGCTCATTTAAATGAAGAAAAAACATTGAAAATAAATGAGATTGAATTAGAAGAATAGGTTGATTTACTAACCATCAGGATTTCCTAAAGGAGGTACCCCATGGCCGCCAGCACCTGTACGTAGAATTATTGTAATAGCAGGGTTAATGAATGCGTGCTGGCTCCTCCTTATCTAAAAGCAAAATAACACTACCATCAATTTCCAAAATATTGCCCAGACAACCATCCCAAGCACTGTGACAACTTGGAAATGACAAAATCCTGATAACACACACAGATAATATCATACCTCATCAATATCTCCTAAAGGAATAACTACCTGTGAAAACAGAAATTTAAGCATGGTTAAATAAGCAGCCCAGTATACACAAGTTTCAGCATTCTTGAGATGAATTTACTACATATAAAAATGTCAGGAGAAAATACGGTCATGACCAGTTACATTCAGGGTTAGAAAGAGAAACATTAGGATATAGAACCGCGTCTACGAGGGAAATTAGAAAAGAAATGTCTTTAGCCGAATTTAATATTCTTTTTATCAATCAAGAAAAAAAATTCCAACAAATTTTTGAATAACACTCTCCAAGGTTCTCTATCCTCACAAGGTAGGGGTAAGGTCTGCGTACACACTACCCTCCCCAGACCCCACGGTGTGGGATAATACTGGGTATGTTGTTGTTGTTGTTGTTGTACTCTCCAAGGTTCACAATATCCACCAGTAAGGTCACACTAGAAAGAGTTGTAACTAATTCCCTGATTGTATGCAACAAATGCATGAGAAAGTTCAGAGAGAAGATCCATAAGGTTCCAACTTCCAATTTAGGGCGTAGAAATTTAAGGTGGAACTGACCTTCATTTGCTTTGAGAACACATTTGAGTGGAAGCAAATGTGCCAGGAAGAGACATACATACGTCCATGATACAAAAATGACCTCTCAAGTGCACAAGAGTAACTATGTTCAACAACCTGCAATTAATAGTTCGTTTTGCAATCAAGCTGAATAGTCCAATTTTCCAATTTAGTGTCCTTTCAAAACCAAGAGACCTCTATACAAACACAAATCCGCACTTGCCTCATCAGCAGGGAGATCAAAAATTGTTTGCAACGGCCCAGGTTTCTGATGAACAACAGTAGGTCCTTCTTTATCCAAAGCAATCCTTCTACGAGTATTACCACAGCCATTCAAACCCCTAAGAAACCAGAAAGAAAACAAGAGGGAAAGAACATTATCCACCAGCTCCCAGAAAAATTATTTTTTGGTGAGATAGATATGACAGAACTATAATGATTTGTCATCAATAATTTTCTGATGAATCAATAATATTCCAGCAATAGAAAGAATAACTAATCCTAAATAAGTCTCCTGCAACTCTCCGTTGAAAGCAAGTTTTGTTCAAAGAGTTATTCACTTATTTTATTTGCAATTGTAAATTAGAGGAGCATTATCTAAAGATTGCAACAAAAAACCAGAAGATTACATCTCATTACCCACTTGCCAACAAGTGAAATAGAGAATATAAAGAGTCACTTATCAAAAAGGAACTATTAAAAGAGGAGTTCCACAAAAGGGAAAGTACTGTCTAACCTCTTTAACGGCTATATAAGCTACGTTCTAAGAATTGTGCTCTACTGACAAATAATGTTGAATGCTTAACAACCATACAAGCTCTCCAGAACAGAACTTAGGGAACTGAAAATATCCTCTTAGAAACATTCAAGTCATTTTAGAAGACATTTAGAATTTCACAACCTGAACCTAATTCATTATACATCTTTGAGGACTTTAGCAGGACACAAAGCCACATTTAAATCGGTATTAAACACCAAGGTCCTTTTGGACTTCAAGTGCAATCAGAGCAAAGGTTTTAGTGAAAGACGCAACTGAACAAAAAGTAAAACAAATACATATGTAATATAACAACTAAACCTCAGTGCCGAGCAAGTTAGGATGGCTATATCAATCCTCGATGACCATGTCCATTTAGACTCATCTCAGGCCACTAATATGTAAAATAAAAATAGTACTCCCTCCGTTCTAATTTATTTGGCGAAGTTTGAATTGGCGCGGTGTTTAAGAAAGAAGGGAAGATTTTTAAACTTGTGGTCACAAACCATATATATTTGTGTGGCTATAAAAGAGTCTCATTAAGGGTAAATGAAAAGTTTAAGTTAAATTGCTTCCAAATTTAAAAAGTTATTCTTTTTTACCAGATTAAAAAGGAACTGTTGCCACATAAATTGGAACATAGGGAGTAATAAAATAAAAAAAGAAAGTATTAGAGTTTATTAATATTTTCTACTGACGTATAAATCTTTGAAAGACTAAACAACTCCTAGAAAAGCAGGACGTAAAGTAAAACTGCTAACACGACTAAATATATTCTCAACTAGTAGGTATCACCTATAAAGTTTTTTTTCTTTCACTTTGTCCGATCTTTTGCAAAATCTGCATGGATCCCAACAGATTGTAGGTCCTTTGACAAAACTTCCCTCCAAGTGATCTTAGGTCTAGTTCGACTCCTTTTACCACCTAGACTCACCATGGTGCATCTAGTGGTCGACGCAGGACATGACCTTACCATCTTAAGCAACCTTCTCTGATCGTATCCTCAATAATGTGCTACTTGAACCTTCTCATTAATGTGATCATTTCTAATTTTGTCTTGTCTTGTATTATCGCACATCCATCTTCGCATCCGCATGTCTGTGACACTCATCTTGTGGATGTATTGGACCTTAACATCCCAATATCCACTCTCATTACACATTGTTGGTCTTATAATTGTTCCATAAAAACTTACCTTTCACTTTGGTAGGCATCCTTCTATCACATAATACCCAGGTAACACTCCTCCATTTCAACCATTTGAATTTAATCTGTGTAACATCGTCATCTATGAATTCATTTTCTTATAACAACAAGCCTAGATATCTGAATTGCTTGCATTTAGGCACTGCAATCCCGTCTAATCTCACCTCGTTTTCGCTCTTATTATGTTATCTATGCTTACAGTGCATAGAATTAGTTTTACTTCTACTCATCCTTAAACTCTTATTCTCTAAAGTACTTCTCCATAGGCCAAGCTTTTGGTTGACACCCTCGCCGGTTTCGTCAATTAGCACAATATTACCAGCAAATAGTATACACCATGGGACCTTATCTTGTATTGTGTTGGATAGCTCATTTATAACAAGGGTAAACATGTACGAGCTCAATCTCGATCCCTAATATACACCTATGGTTACGGGAAACTCCTGTGTTTCTCCTACTATTGTTCTCACGCTAGTGATGACTCCTTCATGCATGTCCTTTGTCGCATTTATATATTTAATATGAATTCCTTTCTTCTCCTATAGCCACCAAAGGACCTTTCTAGGTACTCTATCATATGCTTTTTCTAGGTCAATGAATAAGATGTGCGCAAAAAAGAAAACTACAAATACAAACATTTTTACAAACAAAGTAATGGATAACAGACAACAAATAAGTGAAATATTTGAAGTATAAATCATGTCGATTAAGTTCAAAACCATTATGAATTTCCGATCAGATGCAAACGTCACAACATGCCTTGCAGTAGCCCCTACCAAACCAGGATCATACCCAACATTCCTTCCAAGGTAACTCATCAAAAACTTCATTGCAGAATCATTTGCAGCATTCCATACAGTTAGGAGACTTTAAGAGGAAAAGGGGAAGATGAGATTCATTTAACTACTTTTTATCATTACACATAAACATCTTTGTAAGAAATCCAATCACAAAATTCCTTATTGCACATAAATCCAAACTTCAACTCATCTTTTGAAATAGTATGTGCATTTGAGAAGCAAAGAGTGCTAGCATGAACCAAAAGAAGGGACCCTAATAAGCTAAAATGACCATTATCAGATTAAGCATTTTAGTGGATAGCATTAGTCCCACACAGAATGGTTGAAATTCAAACAGGAAGAAACATAAGGCCCCAAAAAAAGAAGGGAGCAGAGCCCTACCTTGAAGAATTGATATTGAGTTTTACTGTTTTAATGTGAAGGCAAACCTGTAAAAGAAACGGGCATGATTCAGTTTCATTGGGATAGAACCTCCACAACATCAATCAAAACTATGTTGCATTATTCTGAAAAGAAGAAAAAAAAGATGAAACAATCAATAGATACCTGCCCTGACGTGCTGTCCAATGTATACCATACAGCACCTGTCTGACCTTCATTTTCAACAGGTACAGTCACCGAACCAAGAACAGCACTTTTCCAAATTATATCCCAATCATATATTGTTACATTTATCTGCCGCACAATCAAGTGAAAGAATTATTGTAAAGAAAATGACCAAGATCACCATGCCCATGTAGCCTCAACTTAATGTAACAAATAGAAATAATAGCAGTATATCCAAAGAGTATTACAAAAACACAGCATTGCACTTCTGCTTCATTTGATAAGATGTGTTGAATAGCTTACCTCTGCTGGAAGCTCATCAACTGAAAAGTTGAACTCCTCCCCCCACATAGGATTTCTTGAACCAGGGATCATTGAACTACAACAGGTACAAAAGTAGTACGTGAAATATGTTTAACAGATGCAATAACACATGCTGAGTATATGCTTTCATAAAAGAACTGCACCAACTTTTGTAAATTATCCATCCCTCATTAGCCCAAGAATACGTGAGCGCACACGCATATATCTCAAGCCTTGTGAGCATAACCATCTATTTCTCTCTCCCTCCAGCCATCCTCCCCCCACCCCCCACCCACCCCAAATGATGAACTTAGGACAAATCTTAGATGTACGCATCATCAACAAACCAAATTAATGAGAAAAGAATGTATGCCCACAGCTGACCAGAAAAGCTGTGATTGACTTTCAACTGTTACTACAGATTACCTGAAGTGAAACACTATCTTAAAACCAAAATTAACCACCAATATTAGATCTTTTCTGTTTTCTCCAACATAAAGCTCAAAACGACTTTATCTCATTTCTGCAATATTCACATAGTCATCATTTTATTTAGAAAATCTGGAAGATGGTGAAAACCGAGGAAGATTGTCTTACCAGCTAGAAAACTAGAACAAACTTTCAACGAAAGGAAAGGACTAAGATGTAACAAAGTTTTTAATTGATCGTCAAGTCAAAAGAAATGCTTGTTTAAATAAATTTTAATAGCAATCAGAAGGGACCAAGTCAACTAATCTCTCATGTTTCTGTCATATATTGACATTCAATTTGCAGATATATACTCGCAAAAGAAAATCATCATGCTTCCTCTTCAACAATGCAACTTGGTTGCAGTCACAGCAATAAAAGGAAGTATAGATATAACTAGGAAACATCTCTTTATATAACTGACCCTCCAAGATAACAGGATAACAAAATTATATACAATCACCTAAATCTTTTTTGTGTGCCACAAGTGATGATTACGTATGGATCCGACGTCCCATTCAAATTAGCAGCAATGAGATTTTTAGCAGCTAATAGTTCAACCTGGAATATAGAAAAACACTGGTCACCTATGAATTGCTAACAAAGCTACTACATGCATTTAAATCCCAAGACATAACGCATTACCTTTGTAAGTACTAGCAATAAAATACAATACACCACAATTAGAGATAAGAGTGATAACATATAGCAGGAGCACCAAGTTCAGAAATACCTTGATTATATATGCAGAATTAGTTTGAGGGTCTCCTTTTAACTGGCCCATCTGCAAAATAAGTGTAGAACTACATGTCAAACAAGCGGAAAGTACTCAATGTAAATGGATAATAGGTTTATAACCACAATTCCCAAGAGAGCAATTGAAACAAAGGCCAAAAAGAGGAAAAGGAAACAAACTAAATAAACAACCATCTCAATGTTATCCAGTTCAGGCAAGGTTCATAAAGTCTCAAATCAAGGAAAAATTCATCAAGAAACTCTCAGTGAAGTGGGAGATTCATGTTAACCGTGACTCCTGATAAATTTTCTAAAGTAAACATAACATACATTAATGTTAAATTATCAGCCCATTATAAAATTACCTGTATCAAAGAGATGAGTGACATTACTATTGATTAATTTGATAAAATGTTTTGCATAGAAAATATGTGTCAATTCCAAATCCAAAATTTCTAATTTTAACTTGGCAGTATATTACATCAGGATTTGAAACATAGATTGTTTATGTTAAGTGAGTGAACAGATGGGAACCACTGATTACTTTCTGGTTCTTGTGGATTAGAAAGGTAAGGCATAATTTATTACCAAGTCCTTCCCATGTTGTTTAACCTATTTACTATCTAGGTAGTCAACGTCAGCCTTCTTCAACGTAGCCTTCTCTAAGTATCTTTTCAAAAGTTTTTTACCAGTAGTGTTTTCCCCATATCTTTTAAATTTACAATTTCTATTTAAAGATAAATCAAACATTTTCCAACACAAAATCGAATGAAGTCAACCATCATAAACTGATCTAGGTCATATGATCTGGGAGGATTCATATGTTGTTAAACTGTAGTTTAGGAGAGTGGTTAATATTGGAATACTCAAAAAATAAAATAAAAGCATTTAATCTAGAGTAGATGCAGTTTAAAAGAAAAAATCATCAATGCATGACTGATTAAAAAATCATTAACGCGTGGTTGATTTCTTCTATTTACTGACTCCTTTAACATGTTCAAACATATTAATCAGCTGGGAAGTTCAAAACTCCAAACATCTATTGCCAACTGCTTAAAATTTTACGAGTTAGCTTTTTCACAAATAACCAAGTGTATACTCCTTCCACTTCAAATTGAGGTTTTCGTTTCTAATTTGATTCTTCAAACTTCAAAGTAATATCAACTTTCTCGAAATGGAACATTCACCTTTTGCCAAGTAATTCAATAAGCTGCACTACAACTGGTGCTTGGCCCAAGAAATTTTTCTGGAAAAGGTTTAAAAGCAAAAAAGACATCTGTTTGCTAACAAAACAAATTACTTTTCCCAAAGAAACGTTTTCCTGAATAATACAAGAAACCTTTTTCCAAACTTATTCCAGTTAGCCAATAAGAGTTCCTTTTTTTTTTCTTTTTGATTTATTATATCTTTTCTTGTTAATTTTCAAATGTTCTTTCTCCCCTGTTATCATGTTCCCGATTTTCAACCTTCATCTTATGCTATTCTTTTCAAAGCGAAAAATTATAATTTACTTTTCCTTTTTTACTTTTTTATATTGCTATGGCCCAAATAAATAGTTCTACTGCACATGTTCGTCATATTACTGTAGTGCTTATATGGTGAAGGTGAAACGAATAATATGTCAGAGACTTTAAACCAGAAACATCTAATCAGACATGTAGTGCAAACATAATTATTTTCTAAATAATTTTGAACAAGAAAAAACTAGTCATATACACATTTCCAACAAAAGATTTTTCTAAATTCAAAATAAAATACAACAACAACAACAACAACCCAGTATAATCCTACTAGTTGTGTACGCAGACCTTACCCCTACCCTGGGGTAGAGAGGCTGTTTCCGATAGACCCTCGGCTCCCTCCCTCCAAGAACTCCTCACCTTGTTCTTGGGGTGACTCGAACTCACAACCTCTTGGCTGGAAGTGGAGGGTGCTCACCACTAGAGCAACTCACTCTTGTCATAAATTCAAAATAAAATAAAATAAAAAATTCATAAACACCATCCAAGTGCACCTCCGTCGGAATTTTCATCTTTAAAAAAGTTTGGAGTTCCTAAGTGACGCACTGAAAAAGGAAAACAACCCTGCAACATTCAAACTTTTGGAGTTAAGAAAGTAAACTTACACAATCAATCAATCAACTATGCCTCATCGGTAAAACAAAAAAAAAAGAAAAACAAAATTCCACTTTTTCATATTCACTTTTCCTTGAAGGGGAGCCTTGGCGTAACTGGTATAGTTGTTGTCATATGACCAGGAGGTCACATGTTCTGTGATGACCCAAAAATGTCATCTTTAAATTTATAATTAATTATGTATTCTAAGACTTCANTATTTATCATTCTTCGACTTGCGTGCGCAATC
This sequence comes from Nicotiana otophora, assembly GCA_000715115.1. NCBI lineage: Eukaryota > Viridiplantae > Streptophyta > Magnoliopsida > Solanales > Solanaceae > Nicotiana > Nicotiana otophora. The sequence continues at coordinate 170 of AWOL01S0019380.1, read as the reverse complement.
CGTAAAGATTTCTGGAAAAGTTTTTTTATGTGAAAAATGGATTAAATGTGAATTAGAGCTTTAAAAACTCAATTGTGTTGACTTTGGTCAACATTTTGAGTAAATGAACTCGGATCAGTGTTTTGACAGTTCCGTTAGGTCCGTATCGTGATTTGGGACTCGGGCGTATG
>AWOL01S0019379.1:0-14926 GCA_000715115.1 Nicotiana otophora | reverse complement strand
CAAAAAAAAAAAAAAAAATTTTAAAAGTAGCATTTAGTGATTCAAAGTGTTCCAATGTTTTTCTATCAAATAAAGATTTAAGCACTTCCTTTCCTGTTTTATTTATGTTACGAATTTTTGGAATTGAAAACAATTTAATTCTATTATGAAAAGGTATTTTTTTTTCTTTTAGTTACGTTACATTTAAGAATTGAATATAATTGATATTTTCTTGAAAAAGTTTTTATTTTTTTTATCTTTTCGCCTAGCTCAAAGAAATCAATATTCATCATTTTCAAGAACTTATACTTTTTAAATTTTTATTTTATAACTTAAACATATTATTTAATAATATATTTATATTGTTTTAAAAATTATATACTGATTAATATGGGTACACGTGCAAAGCGCGTACCTTAGGACTAGTATTATTAAATTGATTAGTTGAATATCTTTCTAAGCTTTGGCTTGTGGGGAAAGAGTATGTCTAGTTAATGACTTCATGTAGCCAATGTCTGGTTAATTATCTTTCCTTAAACGGTTGATTTATCCCACAAAGCACAAGATATAGTAACTTCTGTGACTGATTTATCTCTTGAGCCCCATTAGGACTAAATTTGAACTCTTTAGCTACCATTCAAGTATCTATATGTTGAACTAGAGTAGAGTTACTAGATGTCTCTAAAATCTTAATGTATATATGTATAACATGCCCCCTTGCATGTGAACCTGATTCTTTTTCTTCGGCCAAGTTGTGGAAATATCCTTAAATGGGTGATGACAAGGCTTAAAGTCACGACCTTTGTCTGCTCTAATATTGTGTTGAACTTGAGTAACCATCTTCTATAAAGCTAAGTTGCTCGGACTCGGGTGCAAGTGTCCGGTACGAGTTCGGATCTAGTGATCGGATCTTCATGATCTAAATTTTAAGATTCGGGATTACGGATCTAGGTACGGATACGGGTTTGGGGATCTGGCTAAAATAATTCAAATATCTAAAAAAAGAGTTTTAAAAATGTCTAAAATATGAGACATTATGTAAAAATTTACAATGTATTTCTAGAAAGAGAAAATATTGATCAAGGGGAGATCCGAGAAGGAGATAAGCAAAAGACTGTCATAGAAATTTCTATGTACAAGGTATTTCATTTTTTTCAATTTCAGCCTAGCTTTTGTTTTGATTTCAGAAATCATTGTATCTATCCAGAATTCTCCGTCGATTTTGGTCAAAGTACCCAAAATCGGTTGACGAGATCCGATACAGATCGCACACCCATACTCACGTCCTGTCGACACAGGTGCGGCACCGAAAGTGAAGAGTCCAAGCAACTTAGCTATAAAGGTTTAAGCCATTAGAGAAGGGACACTTCTAGTTACATATATATTATAGGTATGCAACTTCCTATAGCGCAACTATTCTTATCTATTTTTGGTATTATTTAAAATTCTACTATCCAGTCCTGAAATAGATCCCTAAATAGAACGTTGACTGCAATGTTATAGACAGGAGGAGTATGAGATTTCAATATTGTAGAAATACCACCTCATATTTTAGCTGAGAGTTTGATGAAATAGTGGTGCTTTGATTAGAATAAGTCCACCGGCAAGAGTTGAAATTTGTCTTATATAAAGCTCAACCTAGGGGCCATTTTGTGTGACATGGTTTAGATAGGCATTAATGGCCTCTATAGTAGAGCAAGAGGGCATTGCTGTTCTTTTCTTTTCTGAGCTTGTCAACTCAAGTAATCAAGTCTGTGTACGGGCTAATCAGTTACATGTTGAGATTATAACAAAAATGCCAAAGGATGAAAGTTACCTTCCACGTCTTTGTCCCATTCCAATGTTGCAGGTGTCACAACCTACCTGCGCTTTGACAATATGTTGATTAAATAGAGATTATGCAGGATGACATGGTTCAAATTACAATGATACATAAGGTTAGCTAATGAAATCTAAGTTACCTGGAGTGTTGGAATTTCATGTGGAATTATACTAATGGACTGCAGCAATACAATTGCTCTTCTGAATATTTTTTCTGGTTACAGAAGCTCTGCCTTGTTGAACCCCGTCAGGCTTATTTAATTTATTTGGCCAATTATGTCATTTCAACAAATGAAGCTATCTATAGTATTGAAGTTGCTCAGTTAACTAGATCGTGGAATCGAGTAGTCTTTTGATTTCTGAACTTGATGGAAGTAGTAGCAAATGATATGGCTGTTCACTCGTGCTATCATTGGCTACATATTATGGAGCAACTTAAGGTATGTTGCTTTACAGGGTTGTGAAGCAAGATGGTAAGGTAAAATAAAGAGATATGGTTTCTGTTGGATCATTTTATTTGTAGAGGATGAGAACGCCTTATGACTAAGTATAAATAATGCTGCATTTTCGTTATTGTTTCTGTTCTTTTTGCCTCTTGCATGTTTGTTTTGAATAACTATATCTGAAATTCTTGGTGAATCTTCTTTTCCTAATCTAATTTGTTAAATAAACAAGTACTTTTATAAAATACCTGGCTTGTCTAATGATGTTCCAACATGGACCTTTTAAGTAAATCAGTACCTCCTTTTCATTACTATTGCTTTATTTTGAAGTTTTGGTTGTATTTTGGGTATTACTCTATTTTCTTTAAATAGAATTTTAGCTTTTTCTAAGGAAAGCGGCTGTTGGATATTTGATTTTAACCGGTTACAATAAGTACTGGTGAGAGCGAAAGCGCGCTCCTGCCCTTTACCCAAACATACAAGAATGCAAATCCACCTATTGGTGTGCTGCTGCCCTCAATCGAATATTGGCTTTCAGTTTAGATGAGAAATGCTACTGGTAAAACCTCCAAAATTGACCAAGTGGGAGTTCTATTCATCAACCTCCCTACTCTGGCTTGAGATTGCATCTTTGGTTTGAGATTAACCTCGTTTTCTTCATTACCCACATTCTGAATGAAGTAAGTATTAGTTTAAGTCTGACATAAAGACCTTTTGATGACCACAATTCCTTTTAACTGCAAATCACTATGATTTGTCATCTCCTTCATTTCCTAGTACCAGCATTCACCACCTCCTTCTTTCTTTGAGTACCATGTTACATGGATACTATGCTGAGTCAAACAGGTGCAATATGGGTCTGGGAGCTTCACGTGGATTCTTCAAAATTCTTTACAATTAGCAAAAAGTTGCCCCATAAACCCTTAATCATATACATCCACGAATGAGTCTTACCCGCATTCACCACCAAGTAGTTTCTGAAAAGTCGCTGGAGTTTATGAAGCTCCTTCTGCATTTGCTGTTTAGTAAAAGGGAGTTAGGAGGAGCATGTGCAGATAGTCGACCCGTAAGATTTTAAGAATTGAGTTTTGACCCTTTCAAATTGTAAATATAAAAAGAAACTTGGTTAAATGTATTTTTGCATTCCTTAACTTTTGTATCGATGTTTACATTTCTCAATTCCCAGTATAACTGTTTTCCTTTACTCCCTATTCTTAAATCTTAAGCTTCATTCCTGCTTGTTGGACTAAAATGTCGTGGTACAACAGATTGAAATCTCTAGTCTTTGCCATGTATTTCATAAAAGACAGTTTCTTTTGCAGGAGAAAAATAAGGAGTAGTTATAAAATCTAAAAAGTGCCTTAAATAATACGTATAAGTCGTCAATTCTGCATCTTTGTGGACAAAGTTGTTTTGAAGCTAAACCAGATTTCTTCTGCATGCAAATGCCAAGAATATTCACCACTAGATGCCTCAGTTTACTTTGAACTTTTATGCAACGAATATTAACTCGGAAAACACTGTGTACCTATGAGACAGGTCTATCGTCTATATATACCTCTCATGTCTTTGATATACGTGCAAAACTGTGCATCTATCCCTGACAAGGGATCATGGTGTGACTAGAACCTCTTTTTAAATACAAGCATTGAGGAGACTAATTCGGTACGGAAATAGTTGCACCAGCTTACAACTTCTGAACTTTATTAGCATTATGCTATGCGGAACCAAAAGATTGTCTATCAAAAGAGATGAAGTTGTTGGGCTAAAACAGCCTAAAGATATTCTTAACATGGTGTGATAGTATCCGCTTTGGACCAAGCCCACACGGTTTTCTCCAAAAGGCCTCACACCATTAAGAGTATTCAATTTCTTATAAGTAGCTTTTTTTTCTTTTGTACTTTCCATGTGGGACTTTGTTCGCATATACCCAACAATCTTCCCCTTCAACTAAGTTCCATATGACCCATCACCATTCATGCGCTAATTTGGATGTTAACTATGTGCCACCCAACCGAAGTCCAGAGGAGAGACTGTGTATGCGTGTTGAAGCTACAACTAAAGGTAGTAAACCGGCCCATAGACGGGCAAAGGCACTAAGCCTGGCCCTACGCCATTACCCTCCGACATATCTATACTCGTCCTGCCAAACCATGGTTCTTATACCAGTTGTTGGGTTAAAACGGCCCAAAAGTTGTCACGACCCCAATTTCCCTCCGTAGGTTGTCGTGATGGCACCTAGTCTTAGGGACTAGGTAATCCTAACACTTACTGAATTAATGGCAAACTCAACCAAAAACTATTAAATATGAACATAAATTTTCTATACAAAGCTTACAATCCCAAAACCGGTAGTACAAGTCATAAGCTCTACTAAGTTTACTAGAAAGTCTTCTAAGTACAACTGTTTCGGAAGAGAAATAAACAGTACAAGTACAATATCAGGTATACCTTGAGTCTCCACAGCAAAATCCGAACAGCTAGCTAATGATCAACCAACTCCGTAGTACCTGGATCTGCACAAAAATGTGCAGAAAGCGTAGCATGAGTACACCACAATGGTACCCAATAAGTATCAAGACTAACCTCGGTAGAGTAGTGACGAGGGATAGTCAAGACACCTACTAGACTTAATAACTTGTACAAGTATGAATGTGAAAGTAATAGGGAACAATATCAATCTAAAACTAAGCATGATAACAATAATGAAACAATACTGGTAATAGGAAACTAAAAGCAGCAATTAGCAACGAGACACAATAGGTAATAACGTCGTGGAGTAAGCTGAATACAGTTTAAGTCCGATGAAACCAAGTAAGGAAAAACAAGTAACACTCAATAAGAGCAACCACTTTCTCACAAGATTTGTTCAAGGACTTTCCCGAGGTACTTCACCTCATAGTCACATTTCGCGGGTCCCAACTCATGAACCCTAATCACTTGGAATTTCGTGCCCATATTACAATTCATAACTGCACGGACGACTCACGTGCCAAGGGAGTGACAATATCAAATATCCGCACGGACAACTCACGTGCCAATAATAATAATGATTCATGACCACACGGACAACTCACGTGCCAATAGAACAACTCTCACACAGAAGGCAAGTAAACGGGAGTACATGTAAATGGTCAATAACATCAGTATTCATCTTCTTAAATCGATATGGGTGATTAATTACGTGTATGTTTGTGCAAGTGTTCTATCCCAATTCAAGTCAACAAGTAAGAGTAGAGACAATGAATGGCACATAAGAAACGATCACCACAAAATGTACAAGGTATAACTCACACAAGGTAGGCACGCCACTACACAACTATTAACAATAACAATGCCCCCAGGCCATCACAAGTCATCACAAATCATTCCCCGACATAGCCCACCTTGTCTCGCCACGTGCGCAATAATAAGGTAAATGCCCGGCTTGCCTCGCCGCACGCGCACAATAATATTCCCACCTTGTTTCGCAGCATGCGCAAACCCACATATATAGCCCGCCTTGTCACGCCGCTTGTGCAAATATCAATAATAACAACAGCACGGACAACTCACGTGCGAACACCCCGACAATCCTCTCAACAATACCACGTGTGCCAAAACGTAACAACACAATAAAATGACTTTCACAACATGTGCCCATATGTCACACCATTTCCTCAAAACAGTTTCAATACCACAGCCACGCATAGCCCTCGGCTTAACAACAATGAGTACAACAACAACAGCAACAACGATAACACAAGAGTACGGCAAGTAAATCAACACAAGAACTTCAGAACACAAAGAAATGGAAGAAGGAGCTCACAAAGAAAGACACAACAGGAAATAATGGTCTCAACAAGAATAGCTCACAACAAGGGAGAGATAATGTGCAATGATTCAAATCGGAATGACTGTTACTCTAAGATGACCTTATCGAGTGAAACAACCTCTGGATGGCTCAAATCTAGCCAAAATAACTTCAAATCATAAATAAAACTTATAGGAAACAATTCCGGATAATAAAGCTTCAATCTTTAACAAAAACTAAAAAAGTCAACCCCGGGACCGTACCTCGGAACCCAACAAAATTTACAAAATCCGGACACTCATTCCGATACGAGTTCAACCATACCAAAATTATCAATTTCCCACATCGAATCGCCCTTCAAATCTTCATTTTACATTTTGAAAGATTTTACAAAATTTCCGAATTCTTCCATTCAATTCACTAATTTAATGATATAAATAAGTATGAAATCATGAAATGTAATCAATTTCGAATATAGAACACTTACCCCAATCGAACACGTGAAGAACCCCTCAAAAATCGCTCAAATCCGAAGTCTACAACTCAAAATATGATAAAAATGGTGAAACCCTCGTTTTTAAAAACCTCTCCAGGCAAGTCGCATTTGACACCTGAGACTTATAAATCACATTTGACACCTGCGATTTGCCTCTTCTCCCTCAAACACGAGAAAAACAGCAGTCTTTCCCGACACGAAAATGGGCATAACTCTCTCATACGACCTCAGAATGCGACGATTCTTATTGCTATGGTTCTGTAATTATGATACGGATCTGATGGTTCAATCGAATCACAAATCAAAGGTTATTTGCACAATGTGATACCCTTTATGCCAAAAGAAACAACGCCGAAATATCAAATAAGAGCGCGGCACAATCCAAATCCATCCGAAACTCACTCGAGCCTCTTGAGACCCCAATCAAGTATGCTAACAAGTCCCAAAACATGATACGAACTTGCTCGAAGCCTCAAATTGCCTCTAACAACACTAGAATCACGAATCACGCATCGATTCAAGCCTAAGAAACTTATGAACTTCCGAATTCCACAGATTCATACCAAACTAACTCCGATTGACTTTAAATTTTGCACACAAGTCATAAATGACAGTATGGACCTATTTCAACTTCCGGAACCAGGATCCGACTCTGACATTAATAAAGTCAACTCCCGGTCAAACTTTCCAAAATCTTTCATTTTTTTCAACTTTCGCCAATTCATGCCGAAACGACCTACAAACCTCCAAATCAACATCCGGACACCCTTCTAAGACCAAAATCACCATACAGAGCTATTGGAACCATCAAAATGCCATTTTGGAGTCGCTTACATAAAAGTCAAACTCCAGTTAACTCTTACCGCTTAAGCTTCTAAAACAAGAATCCTCTTCCAAATCAATCCCGAATCATCCGAAATCCGAATTCGACCACGCACGCACGTCATAACACATAATACGAAGCTGCTCGAGACCTTAAGCCACCGAACGGGACGCTAATCCACAAAACGACCAGTGGTAGTTACAAAAGTACTCTTAACATGGTGCGATATTATCCGCTTTAAGCCAAGCCCGCACGATTTTTTCCAAAAAGCCTCACACCATTAAGAGTATAACTCCTTATAAGTAGTTTTGTTTCTACTTTCCATGTAGTACTTTATTCACACACCCAACAGAAGTGACCTAAGTCGTAATTGCTCTGCAAGTTAGGTTGCACTCATCGTTCTATTGGAACATGTAGTATCCATTTTACAAACAGTTTTGAGTTGCCCTAAGGGCCTTTGGCTACTTTGTCCTTTTTTGTTTTCTTTTTTCCTTGTAACTCTTCAAACTTCAAGTTCAAAGTTTGCATCTCATGTGAAGACCGTAGGATGATTTTCTGTCTTTGATTGACCTTTTGAAGATTTGCCATAGACTTGATAGTCTTTAAAGATGAATATTTGTAGGTGTATGTTAATATCTTCTTTTAAAGTTTAAGCTGGCACTAATGCCCAATCAATGCATGGCTAACATAGTTGCATGATTTGTTCCAATTGCTAGAATTGGGAGCACGGAAGGGTGTTTTCACTGCAAGAACAAACCGATCACAAGGTAATTTTGTTACCTCATATTAGTTTATCTTAGAGAAATCTTTTCTTTTAGGGGAAGGGGGAAGGGGGAAGGGGATGTGACCGGTGGGATGGTGAAAAGCGTATCAGTACTAATTCTTTTTTCAAAAACATTCTGGGTTTTGGGAACCAATAACTAATTTTTCCTCGATAGTGCTATATCTATATTAATGGAAAGTTGAAATTATCCTTCAACTTGTAGCTGAAGGATGTAGTCAATAGCTGTTTTTATTCCTACTAATTATTGGATTAGCTTAATCTATTCTTTCTCAATTTTCCAGAATATTCCTTTTATCTTCTGAATATGGTAGTTATATCACGCCCCGGGACTTGCCCCAAAATGCAATTCAAAATACTGGTCTATATCAGTCTGCATTCTTGATTTAATTTTGTTTCAAAATCCTCTTTTCCAGCTGAACTTCATAGAGCATGAGCTTCAGGATGTTGAAGTTCCTCTAGTACTGGTAAGTTCAGAAGTTGCATTAATATATGCTCTTATGTGCGTGTAATTGGATTCTCATTTCATTTTTAAATTCAGATCTCAATCCAAACTCACAAAAATCAATAAGAAGAAATGGAACTTTTTATCAATGTAGATAGTCAGGTTCTCGTCTTCTGCATGTATTAGAAGTTTTATGTGTTGTGATTTTGATTTCCGTTCTTAGGTTGGTCATTCTATTGGCTCATACATATCTCTGGACATTTTTCGGAGATTCCAGGAAAAGGTGAAGACTACATCCTCTTTATATTGGGTACAAGGTTTTTCACTATTATGCCTTTTCCCCCCAAAATCTTCATTCTGATATTTCTATTTTTTTCTAGGTGACATACTGCATTTGCTTGTATCCATTTCTAGCTGTAAACACCAAGTCTTCAACACAAGCTATTATTAAGAAGATTGCAGTGTAAATCTCTTTGATTTTTTCCTTGTCTGTTTCCTATGTGAAGTGGGAGCTTTGTACTTTAGCTGTTTATTTTCCTTATCAGTTTTTTGCTTTTTCTCTTACTGCAGACTACTGAACCTTTGTTTTCAATTCTCAATGAAACAGTTATAGAATCCCATTAATATCACATTACTTCTGGCAGTGAGCATGTGTGATCAGAATATCAGATTGCTTTTTGTTTAAAATTTCAAATTCTCTTTGCAGATCATATGACTTGATAAACATTTCCAACTAGTCACTAGCTATAGTAGCTTTTATTTTTCGACCTGTAACTTCTGTTCTTCTAGTTTGTATGTCCAATCTACTGACTGTTTGCAACTGGTTATTGTCACTGTTTTGTTTTTTGTTTATCTTGTTTTACGAATCTCTTTGAGCTTGAATTGTGGATTTAGAGTTTTGACAGTTTCTAGTTTATTCATTTAGGACTGAACATGTGGCATCTATTCAAAGTATCCAATAAACAAATCTAGAGGCACTTTTATTTTTGAGTATATTACCATTACTTTTCCTGTTTGTGTGTGACATTTGTGTAGGCATTGTTTTCCTCATGCAATTACAGTGACAAAATTTGATGTTCTTCGGTTATAACTTCTGTAGATCTCGCACTTTATGTACGGGCCTAAGCTCACTTGCAACAATTCTGGCACTGTTACCAGCCTGGATCTCCAGATTTCTGGTGAAAAAGTCTGTGGGGAAGTCCTGGTCCCCACCTGCAGTGGAGGCTCTCTGTAAACATGTCCTCAGGGTGAGGGTCAATTTCTTCTGATTCTCTTTAACACTGTTGGTAATCAGATCTGAAATATTAGATCAACCGGTTACTCATTTTTGTTTTGGATGAATAAGCAATGAATTCGACATGCCAAATTGATCTGTAAGTTAGTTCTTCCCCGAAATGCCAAGTCAAAGTTCTTATCTAAACAATTTTGAAAAGTCAAAGCACATCGATGGTAAAGATCATTGTCGTTTTTACCCTTTCAAAGCCATCAAACTTAAGATGACTTATGTAGTCAAACATGGACAAATCCTAACTCTTACGAGAATAATTACACCTCAGTTCTAATTACCCATGGTCAATGGAGTGGGTTAAAAAAATTATACCTTGATGGCTGCGGTTTGCTTCTAGTTCTACTTGCTGTAACCTTGAGGAGCACATGTTGAAGTACAAAATCATTTAACTCCCTTTTCTTCATTTGTTTTGTTACAGTTTTGGTCGAGAAACGAACTTTGCTTTCTGTTCTTTGTGATATTAGATATTGTGAAATCAGCCATCTATATCTATTGTTAGCTTTAATACTAATAATTGTTGGCAACTGCAATATGCTTTTCAGTACCATACCATTCAGAACATTCTATACATGGCAATGACCGAATTTGAAAAGGTATGTTTCTCCTTGTCACATTATCGTGATTGCTCCAAGGGTACCCGTTATTTGACCCAGTGCAACCTAATCACGAGTTTATCAAGTTCCAGAACATCTTTCATGCAAAATATTCTTGTTAAAGATGATGGTGCCTATGGAAGAGATTGTTATAGACCGTAATTTTTCATAAAGAGGTGAAAAAACCTGTGATTTTTGTTGCAAAACTGCTGCATGACAAGCAGGAATACTCCCATAGAAAAGCTTTAAACGGCAAGCTAAAACATGACCAAAAAGAAAGAAATTTCCCCCAACTGCCCCAAATCCGTACACATCTGTATTCCTCCATAGAAGTTTTCTCAGTCTATCCTGATTATGATTTTTTTCCCCTTCTGGATTAGCTTTCTGAGGTACCTGATTGGTCATTTATGAGGGAAAAGAAAAGTCAGATGGCATTTTTGTTTGGCGTCGACGATCACTGGGGTCCCTTACATATTTATGAAGAGGTAAATAATGTCTTATTTCATTGCGCATATTTTTTTCCTTTTATGTTTGCAATGTGAAACTACAAAGATTTACTCTCTCTATGGTGTCTTATTAATGGTCGATCCGAATCTGATTAGCATTTTGAAAACTATTTATGCTTTATCGTCGTTTCCATTCCAGACTGTTGTGCATGCTTGTGAGAACTGGCTTTTTTGAGCTTATGTCTAGTTGAAGACTGTAAGAAGTAATTTAATGAGTTTCTAGAAAGAGATAAAATCCAGGATTTCTAGTTCAATTCTACAGTACGGTCGAAATTACTGCATCTTGAAAGCAAGAGAAATGAGCATGATGTTTAAGACATCAAGTATGATTTCGTAGGTTATCATTCTATTCATTATTAGTTTTTTTTATCATCTAATGTCCCTCCATAATATTTTGAGTTTGAAACTAATATTTATAAATTTACTATTAAGAATAAATGTATCTAGTCGTAAATTCTACTGGTGTTGCTGAAGGATGTAAGCTCCTGCCACAACTTGATTACCTTACTCGAAACCATAGTTGTTTGATCAATTTTCAAAGAAACAGGAAGTGGATTAACTCATTTGTTAATGAAATTGGAGATTGACAACGTATTTTTGGGCAAAAAATCTATAAACAAACAGATTTACTTTATTGACGGCCTTTCTCTTGTAAAGCAATCACACTAGTAAATGGCTAATCACCTTTTACAGAACCAATTTTCTATTGCTAAATGCGAGTTTTGTGGTTACAGATATCCAATAATGTTTCAGGTGCTGTCCTAGCAGTTGAACGAGGGGGTTATACTCATGCTTTTTCTTGCACGGAGGCTGGCTCATTATGGGTAGCTCAGCATGTTTCTGCCTTGATCAACAATTATTTATCAAAACATTGAGTACGCTTCATTATTGGCCTAAAGGTCCAAAAAGATGTAAGAGTCATAATTTAACATAATCTTATTGATGTGTCACATATTAATTTTTATTTATCTTTTTGTTGTGGGGTAGGACTATTATTGTGTAAGGAGTGGTATAGGAACCACAGGCGGATTTAAGATTTAAACTTAATGGGTTCAGCCTTTAAGATTTTTAGTATTGAACTCATTATATTTTTAAGTTAGGGATTCATATCTACTTATTATTTAAATTTTAGTAAACTTTTACACATAAATTTATGTTCCGCATCAAAAGTTAATGGGTCCAATTGAACCCGTTGATATTATGCTACACCCGCCTCCGATAGGAACCTTTAACGAGCATATTAATCAATGAGAATATATCCCGTAGAATGATTGAGGTGTGCAAACACTGGCGATTTAAAAACAAAATCAACTTAAAGAGTGCAAGTGGAGTTAGATTTCATGTTTAATCCTCACCCGCTCTTCCTATTAGGATTATTGTGGTTTCCCTTTCCCATTGATGGCTATTGTAGCAGAAACCAATGCAGCTTCTGACCTTTATCATGATGAAGCTTGTCTCAACGTGAATGGACTGACTGCTGCTACATCATTTGCAGGTCTTGGAATTTATGGTGAAAGCAAATTTGTGTACAGTAAATGTTTGCATGAGGATTTTTACCTTTTTGTATAACAGGTCTGTCCGAGCGGGGAACCAAAATGTAAAGAACCATAATACGTGGAAAACAAACTGGCCACCATAATATGTATAGCGAGGTTATTCACCGCGCTATATCTTAACGACACGTTTATCCGTTAAGTTATAGACACGTTTGTCCGTTAAAGTATAGAGCGATGAGTTTGGCCACCATAATATGTATAGCGAGGTTATTCACCGCGCTATATCTTAACGACACGTTTGTCCGTTAAGGTATAGCGCGATGAATAACCGCGCAATACTTAATTATTGGGCCCACCGATAATTCTTCTGGAGTTAACTGTAACTGACACACCAGTAATTCTACAGGGTATAACGCGGTTAAATACCGCGCTATACGTAAAAGTTGGGCCCTTCTGTACTTAATTGACAGACCAATAATTCAACTGGGTATAGTGCGCATATTTAAGGCGCTATACATCAATATTTTCCTTATTTAAATAATTTCAGGATTTTGTAATAATCCATTCAGAATCCTTCAAATCTTCCGAAATATTTGTTCGTTAAGTTATTTTGCATTTTGTCATAATGTCTGAAGAGCGAAGAATTAGGGTTTTATTATATTAGGGGGGAGGGGGGAGGGGGTGAGGTTGTGGTGGAGAATAACTCAGTACACTATAGTTGTTCTCCACAGTGTCATGTTAAGTTGCCCCTTACAATGGAGTATGATATATTGGTATCGTTGTTATGTAAAAAAAATGAGTGTGAGCAAATGTTCGGTGAATATTAAAGTAACTAGAAGATATCTGTATTTTGTTACTCCGCAAGGGATTGCTTGTTATGCTGAGTTTAACATCGAAGACGATGAAACTCTAAGAGATTTTTGAGGACTTTGGATGAACATCGGGAATATCTTGTGATAAAAATGTTGAAAATGTACGTCAAGGCTGAAGACGTTCGCAATAATGAGGTTCCGCAAAGTAGGGATATCCCTCAATCATCGGGTGGTTATTTTGGAGCAGTTTTAGCCGAACAGGTTCCGGGTGAAAGAGTTTGGCCTGATCTAAACTTATCTCTATGGGCAAATGAGGAGCGAGGAAATAATTTCTCCCCTAGTTTACATAATCCACAAGCCGAGTGGTAAACTTCAATTTTTCTTTGTGTTATGATATTTATTTTTATGTATTGAATTTGTATTAACACTCATATATTCCACAGGGGTACCGGCCAGATATGAATTTTACAAGTTATGAACCAACGCCCAATTAGAATATGCCTAGTTTTGATATGTTGGATCATGATGGTCCATCCGGGAGTCATCATCAACTAGATAATGTTCATCATGGGATATCAACACATTATGATTTGTAAGTGAAGTGATAAAGCTATATGTTAAGTTTGGATCAATTTGAAAAACTCATTATTTTAATGGTTGTGCAGTGAAAACGAGCAACTTGAAGTCCTGTCCTTACTCAATTACCCGAAGATGACATATTTAATCGGGATCTGGCAGATGTGCAGAGTCAGAAACAGAATAGTGATTATGACAACAATGATGATGAGTCTGGAGATAACACACCCTTCCTTGATGAGGGTGATGGGGAAGAGGAAGAGAATGTTGAACCTGATTTGACGGGGGAGCATGCTCCACCTCCCGTTAGACCAAGAGTGTACGAGTCTCACGTGTCGTTTCATTCAAGAAAGATTCCCTACCTTGATCATTTATCAAGTATGCCGGATGTTGATGCCCTCACAAGGGGTCTTGATGAAATTCGGACAGCAATGTGGGATGAATCTAGAGCAATGGTGTTGTCAAAGGGCATGCTTTTTGCTGATAAAGCGCGCCTAAGCAGGGCGGTGCGAATGTACAACAAAAAAAGTGTCGTGAGATCGTGGTTCATGAGTCATCTCCGGATGTATACAAGGTTATTTGTCGTAGATGGTTTACGGGCTGTAATTGGATGCTGGGTGCGAGAAAGCTAAAAACAAATATGTGAATTGTGGGTAAATATATTGGCACCCACAATTGTGAAATGGACACATTCACACTGTAAAAATTAATTAATTAACATTTTTTAAAACTAATAACAATTTCTCTATTTTACTATTTTTTTATCACACTAATAATATAATGCGGATAAAAAATAACAAATTAATTAAATCGCAAAACAATCACGAAATAACATAGAACACAGTAAAAAGAACTATTAAACATTTTTTATACATGAGTTTTAACAAAAAAATAAGTCGGAATACCTCGATTTTAATTTTTTGAAAAGTTAAAAATTTGGTGATTTGGAACCGAAACGAGCAACCCACTACGAGATAACGCCTTAGATACGATGTGAGACCGAGAATCTAGATTTTTTGTGGGATCGATAGGCTCCAACTGATTTGTTTTTGGGTTAAAAATGGTTTTGGGGGG